>PVKA01004318.1:0-91104 GCA_004027165.1 Ctenomys sociabilis
AAGACTCAGGACATAGGAGAACCTGTACTGCAACATCATGAAACTCAGGTGAGCTCCAAATTTTCTGAACAAGGAGATTATGGAGCCACAGAGGAAAGAGATTGAAGTTCTAAAGTGTGCCTGGGGAGAGTCACATGAAGAGAAAACTTTCTCTCAAGCTCTCACAGAGAGCAATCTGGTCAAGCATTGGCCGTGACTCTTCCACATGGATGACACAGACAAAGGAACTACAGAATAATGTACAGGACTACAAGATATTCCCTGAGAGGACTTCAATGACCACATAGGAAATATAAAGTTCTTGTGTTGGTATATAAGTCTTGATCTACCTAGGTCTTAACCATCCAGCAGAAAAGTATAAAAATGAAGTATACATCATGAGCCCATAATATTAAGCTGAGCTGTAAATGGCTGTGGTCGACAATTTCTTTGAATAACTCACTATGGTTGTAGAATGCTGGACTGTGTTGGATTGTGGTGTCGAGTTCAAGCACCTAAGTTAGTTGAATGTCAATGGAGTGCCCACTTTTGACAGGTGTAGACAAAGGAAGGGTTGTAGAAAGAAAAAAATCATGATGTGTGTATAGACAGTACAGTTGGTATAGATAACGCTGTGCTTCTACATAATTCTATGAGAGGCAAGATCTGCACTAATGGTGGTTGGATAGGATATTATGTCGGCTTTTAGTACTATGGTCATCCACTAGGTAAACAATTATTGAATTTTTGATATAATTCCGGTATAAAAAAATAAGATAAGTAAGCAACTACCCTCTTAATTCACTGATAAGAGATATCTGCTAAAATAATATCTGTAAATATAATATCATGTATGCACCTTGTACAATACCAAAACGTTATGAAAATAGTTTGCAATGTATTAATTCATCGAATGTGTATGGTTAAGGTGTCTTGAAACTGTCTGATTGACATTTGTATTTTAATAAAATAAAAATAAATGAAAAAAATAAGAAAGAAAAAAAATTCTAAATGATGCAATATTATTCAACAAAATTAATAATGCAATTTTAAACTTCAAAACAAAGAAAATCCACTTCCAGACTGATTCACTGTTTTATCCTAAGGAAATTTAGAAATAACTAATGTTAATAATATTGAAACTCTTTAATGAAATTGGGAGGGAAGCAAAGCTTCTTAAATTATTCCTGTAATCAGGCAATGTCCTGATATATAAAGCAGAGAAGGACCCAACAAAGTAAAAATAGAAACAACAAAGTATGAAAACTTTTTATTCAGTAGAGCCTCAGAGAAATGATGTTCAACTACAACCTATAAATTATTTTTAAAAAATCAGTTCTAGAAATTCAGAGACCCAATTTAAAAATGGACATTTCTTCTCAGTTGAAGAAATACAAACGGAAAATACATTTTTTAAATGATCAGCATCAGTAGTCATTTCAGAGATGCAAATGAAAAAGAACTCTGAGAATCCAACTCATGCTCTACAAAACAAAAATGAATTTCATCAAGAAATCAACCAAACACAAACAACAGAGGGACTGTCAAGAAGTTGATTAGGAACTAAAATCCAACAATATACTGTATACAAGAAATACACTTAACCCAAAAGGAAACTCATAGACTTAAAGTCAAAGAATGGAAAATAATACATCATACCCCATCACCACAGAAGAAACCAGGGATAGCAATCTTGTTCTCAGACAATCTCAAATTCAATGATCAAATGAAATAAAGAAGCCCACTATATACTGGTTAGGGGAAGAATTCAACAGGAAGTGGTAACACTCATATGTATAGATGCACCAAACATGGGAGCACCCATCTATGTAAAACAAATTTTAATGGACACGAAAAATCTAATCTCCAATACTGCAATCTTAACAGGACACCTAAACAGACAAAAAATTAGAAAAGAAGTAGTAGATCTGAAGCAGAACCTGGAACAAATGGACTTGGTGGACACATACATAGTGTTCCACCCAACCACAGCTGAATGCACATATTTCTCAAATGCACATTGGTCATTTTTTAAAATGAGCCACATACAGGTCCATAGGTTATGCTTAAGTATATGCAAGAAAACAGAAATTATCCCACACATATTATCTGACCATAGTGCAATGAAACTGGAACTAAATGACAAAAGAAACCAGCAAAAGCCCCTAAATACATGGAAATTGAATAGTACCCTACTCAGCAATCAATGGGTTACAGATGAAATTCAACATTATCTACAATTCAATGAGAATTCAACCACAACTTATCAGAATTTATGGGATACAATGAAAGCAGTTCTCAGAGGGAAAATCATAGCTATGAACTCACACATTAGGAAAACAGAATGGGAACAGATAAACACACTGAAACGACACCTCCAACATCTAGAAAAGGAAGAGAAAACCAAACTCAGAGCCCAAAGATGGGAAGAAATCATAAAGTTTAGAGCAGAAATTAATGCAATTGAGATGAAGAAAACAGTTCAAAGTATCAATGAATCAAAAAGCTGGTTCTTTGAAAGGCTAAATAAAATTGATAAGTCACTAGCTAACCCCATCAAAAAGAGAAAAGAAAAAACTCAAATACAAGAATTAAGGAATAAAAGGGGTGTAATAACCACAGACCAGGGGAAATTCAGAAGATGATCAATAGCTACTTTGAGACTCCTTACACTGACAGAATAAAAAACACAGATGAAACAGACAGATTCCTAGAAAGGTACAAATTACCAAAACTGAATCAAGAAGATATATAAAAAAACTCTCAATAAACCAATAATAGCCAACAAAATACAAAATGAAAAAACAGCCTGCCAACAAGGAAAAGTTTAGGACCTGATGGATTTACACTTGAATTCTACAAGAAATTTGCAAAAGATATAATCCCTACACTCCACAAACTCTTCTAAGAAATGGAAAAGGAAAGAGTCCTCCCAAAATCATTCCTGGAGACAAGTATTACACTGATACCAAAGCTAGGGAAAGACATATCTAAAAAAGAGAACTACCGACCAATCTCACTCATAAACATAGAGGCAAAATTCCTCAATAAAATCCTAGCAAACAGAATACATCAAATCATCAAGAAGATCATACACCATGACCAGGTAGGATTCATCCCAGGGATGTAAGGATGGTTCAATATTCACAAATCTATAAATGTAATACACTGTATCAATAGAGCAAAAACTAAAAACCACATGATCCTCTCAATTGATGCAGAAAAGGCTTTTGACAGAGTCTAACACTCATTCATGTTCAAAGCCCTACTTAAAATTGGAATAGAAGGCCTCTACCTCAACTTAATAAAAGCCATCTATGACAACCCAAAGGCTAATATAATTCTAAACAGGGAAAAATTGAAAGCTTTTACTCTTGCATCTGGTACAAGACAAAGATGTCCACTATGATGCCTCATATTCAATATAGTTCTGGGATCATTAGCTACAGCCATAAGAAAAGAGGGAGAGATAAAAGGAATAAGAATAGGTAAAGAAGAAGTTAAAGTATCACTGTTTGCAGGTGACATGATACTTTATTTGGAAGACCCAAAAAACTTCAAGAAGCTACTGGAATTGATACAAAAATTCAGTAGGAGAGCAGGATACAAAAGTCAGTAGAAATTCACTACACAGATAACAAACACACTGAGAGGGAAATAATAGAAACAATACCATTTACAGTAGCACCATGGAAACTGAAACACCTTGGAATTCATCTAACTAAAAAAGTTAAAGATCTTTTCATGGAAAATTATAGTACTTTGAAAAAAGAGATCGTGAAGATGGTCATACTCCCAAAATTGTTGTACAGATTTAATGCAGTCCTGATCAAACTGCCACCAATATTCCTCCCACACCTAGAGAAATCATTCCTACAATTTATTTGGAACCAGAAAAGACCTAGCATAGCAAAGGCAATCCTGGCCAACAAACACAAGACATTACAATTCCTGACTTGAAATTATTCTACAAAGCTACTGTGATAACATGAGCATGGTATTGGCAACAAAATAGACCGGAGGATCAATTGAATAGACTAGAAAATGCAGAGGCCTCTACAAACACAGTCAACTACTTGTTCTTCAACAAAGGAGCCAAATATGCTTCCTGGAAGAAAGATAGCCTCTTCAAGAAATGGTGCTGGAAAAATTGGCTCTCCTCATGTCAAAAACTAAAACTTGACCCAGGTCTATCACCATGCACTAAGCTAAAGTCAAAATAGATTAAAGACCTTAACATTAAAACAGAAACACTCAGTGTTCTGGAAGAGAAAATAGGATAAATGAAGACAGGGAAAGGCAAAGAGTTCATGAACGAACATGTATTCGCACAGGAAACACTTGAAACAACTAAAAACTGGGACCATCTATTATTGAAAATTTTTTGCACTTCAAAAGGAATTACCAAAAGACAACCCAAAATTTTTTAAAATTCCTAACTCATAGCCACTCAGGAAAAGGTCTGCTCTCGTATTTATAAAGAACTAAAAAATATCAGGGCCCCTAAGTTGAAAGACCCAATCCAGAAATGGGCAGCTGAGATGAATACACACTTCTCAGAGGACGAAATTAAAGAAGCGAATAAATATATGAAAATGCTACACATCACTAGTCATCCATGAAATGCAAATTAAAACGGCACTGAGATGCAGTCTCACCCAGGAAAGAATGGCTATCATAAACAAATCAACCAACAACAAATGTTGTAGAGTCTGAGGGGAAAAGAGAACCCTTCTCCACTGTTGGTGGGAATGTAGCTTCTTACAACCATTATGGAAATCAGTGTGGAGACTCCTTAATAAACTAGGACTGGAAATCCCATTCAAGCCAGCTATACCCCTACTGGGAATTTTCCTGGAAGAACTGAAAAAATCATATCATAGGGAAATATGTGTACCTATGTTTACAGAAGTACAATTTGTGATAGCCGAAACTTAGAAACAACCAAGATGCCCGTCTCATTAGGAATGTTTGAAAAAGATTCTATTTTTATACAGTGGAGTATTATTCAGATGTAAAGAATGATAAACTTGAAGCCTTCATATTTAAGTGGATACCACTTAAAGATATACTTATAAGCAGAATAAACCAGACCCATATATGCAAATATTGTATAGTCTCCTAGCATAACCCAATAGAAGAATTACAAATAGAAATGTATAACACAATTAAAAGGAAAGTGAGAATTTGAGGATTGGACAATGAGGAGAGGGCAAGGAGGAATGCTGAGTAACATGAGAAGGGCAAGACCATTCATTTATGCACATTAGATGGGTAAGACAACGATCCTGAGAACCATCAGGAAATTTAGTGAAACTAGCAGTTAAAGGGTAAGATTCTCACCCCAACTAACTATATATGCTGATACCCCTCAATCAAGCAACTGCTCTGAATTTAGCAATGTGCAATAGAAGGGTCACGTTTCAAATGTCTGTATTAGTAGAGGCCTCTGCATCTTCTAATCTGTTCCATTGATCAGGTGTATTTTGTTGCCAATACCATTTGGATTTTATAACAGTAGCATTTTAGTATAAAAAGTCCCGAATTGTAATGCCTTCTGGTTTGTCCTTGTTGGCCAGGATTGTCTTTGCTATTCTAGGTCTTTTCAGGCTCCAAATAAATTTTAGGAATGATTTCTCTAGGTCTGGGAGGTATATTGGTGGTAGTTTGATCAGGACTGCATTAAATCTGGGCAACAATTTTGGGAGTATGGCCATCTTCACGATGTTGGTTCTTCCTATCCAGGAATATGGAATATCTTTCCATTTTTTGAAATCCTCTATGATCTCTTTTTCAGAGTAGTGTGATTTTCCAGGAAAAGATCTTTAACTTCTTCGATTAATTGCATTCCGTGGTGCTATTGTAAATGTATTATTTCTCTAATGTCCCTCTCAGTGTGCTTGTTATCTGTTTAGAGGAATGCTATTGACTTTTGAGTACTGACTTTATATCCTGCTATGCTATTGAATATGTGTATCAATTCTAGTAGCTTCTTGGTGCAGATTTTGGGTCTTCCAAGTGAAGTATCATGTCATCTGCAAATAATGATAATTAAACTTCTTCTTTACCTATTCTTATTCCTGTTATTTCTCCCTCTTGTCTAATGGCTCTAGCTAATGATTTCAAAACTATATTGAAGCCAGGCGTGGTGGCGCATGCCTGTAATCCCAGCACTAGGGAGGATGAGGCAGGAGGATTGTTGTGAGTTCGAGACCAGCCTGAGCTACAAAGTGAGCTTAAGGCCAGCCTGAACTGCACAGTGAGACCCTGTCTCAAAAAGACAAAAAAAATAAAAATAAAAATAAAAAACTATATTGAATTGTATGGGTGATAGAGGACATCATTATCTTGTACCAGATCTGAGAGTAAAGGATTGCAGGTTTTCCTCACTTAGAATTATATTAGCTATTGTGTTGTCTTAGAGGCTTTTATCAAATGAAAGTAGAGGCCTTCTATTCCAATTTTCTGTAGGACTTTGAACATGAATGAGTGTAGGATTCTGTCAAAAGCCTTTTCTGCATCAATTGAGATGATCATATCCTTCTTATATTTTGCTCTATTAATATAGTGTATTACGTATAGATTTTCAAATATTGAACCATTCTTGTATCACTGCAGTGAATCTTACCTGGTCATGGTTATGATCTTCTTGATGATTTGGTGTATTCTATTTGCTAGGATTTTATTGGGGAGGTTTTCATCTACATTCATGGAGATTGGCCTGCAGTTCTCCTTTTCAGTTATGTGTTTCCCTGGTTTTGCTACCAGTATAATACTTGCCTCAAGGAGGGATTTTGGAGGATTGCTTCCTCTTCAATTTCCTTGAAGAGTTTGAGGAGTGCAGGGATTATACCTTCTGTGAATTTCTTGTAGAATGCAGCTGTGAATCCATCAGGACCTGGACTTTTTTGTCTACAGGCTTTTTATTACATTTCATATTTCATTGGCTTTTATTGGACTATTGAGAGTTGTTATATCTTGCTGATTCAGTTTTGGTAATTTGTACTTTTCTAGGAATCTATCCATTTCCTCAGTCTTCTATTCTGTGAGCATAAATATTCTCAAAGTAGTTCTTTATAATCCTCTGAATTTCCACTGGGTCTGCAGTGATTACACCCTTTTCATTCTTTTTGCTTGTATTTGATTTTTTTCCTCTTTTTGATGAGATTAGCTAGGGGATTATCAATTTTATTTGGTCTTTCAAAGTACCACCTTTTTGATTCATTAATTCTTTGATCTGTTTTATTCATCTCAAGAACTAATTTCTGCACTAATCTTTATGATTTCTTCCCAGTTTCTTTGCTCTGGGTTTGCTCTTCCTTTTCTAGATGTTGGAGGTGCAGCATTAGTGTGTTAATTTGTTCCAGTTTTGTATTTCTAATGTGTGAGTTCATAGCTATGTATTTCTCTTGGAGAACTGCTTTTGTCGTATCCCATAAATTCTTATAAATTGTGATTGAATTTTAATTGATTTGAAGTTATTTTTCAGTTTCTTGTTTGATTTCTTCTGTGACCCATTGATGAATGAGTCTTGTGTTGTTTAATTTCCATGTATTGAAGGGGTTTTTCTTGTTTCTTTTGTTATTTATTTCGTTTCATTGCACTTTGGTCAGATAATATACAGGGGATAATTTCTGGTTTTTTGCATATGCTGAAGCATGACCTATGGACTAGTATGTGATCTATTTTAGAAAATGACCAATGTGCAGCTGAGAAAAATGTGTATTCAGCTGTGGTTGGGTAGAACCGCTGTGTATGTCCACCAAGTCCATTTTCTCTAAGCTCTTGTTCAGTTCTGCTACTTCTTTGCCAATTTTTTCTCAAATTGACCTATCTTTTTGGTATAATGGAGTGTTAAAGTCTCCTGTTAAGATTGTGGCCTTAGATTTTAGATTTTTCACGTCCATTAAGATTTGTCTTATATAGTTGTGTGCTCCCCTGTTTGGTACATAGATATTTATGAGTGTCACCACTTGCTCTTGAACTTTTACCCTAACCAGTATATAGTGGCCTTCTTTATTTCATTTGATCATTCTTGGCTTGAAGTTGAGACTGTCTGAGAACAAGATTGCTACCCTTGCTTTTTTCTGAAGTGCTGGGGCATTAAGTATTGTTTTCCATCCTTTGACTTTGAGCCTATGAAAGTCTTTTTGAGTTAAGTGTGTTTCCTATATATAGCATGTTGTTGAATTTTGTTTCCTTATCCAATCTGCTAGTCTTTTTCTCTTAATGGATGAATTGAGTCCATTTACATTGATGGTTATAAATGAAATGTGTTGACTTATGATTGACATGCTATTTACCTGCTGTTGTTTACTCCTTTTGTCCTGTGTTTAATTTTTTTGCCCTTTTTAGTGGGTTCCTTCTGTTCATTCGTGGAGTTCTGGTCATTGTGGTCCCTCTCTATAACATCTTTCAGTAGTGTTGGTTTTCTCATCATGAAATTCTTTTGTTATTCTTTGCCATGGAAGTACTTCACTTCTCCATCAAACTTGAAAGTGAGTTTTGCAAGGTATAGTAGTCTGGGCTAGAATTTGTTTTCATAGAGGACTTGAAGTACTGTGTTCCATGCTTTTCTTGCCTTCATTGTGCAGAGAAGTCAGCCATAATTCTCAAGGGCTTTTCTTTGAATATGATCTGCTTCTTTTCTCTAGTGCCTTTCAGTATATTGTTCTTGTGCTGGATTTCTGCACTCTTGACTATTATATGTCTCAGTGTCTTTTTAGTTGGTTCAAGTTATTTGGCGTTCTGTATGCTTCAGTTACCTGAATGTCAGATTGCTTCCTCATATTTCATAGTTTTCTGTTGTTACTTCTGCCCATATTCTTTTTATATCATTTGTATCGACTCCTTTTTTCTCATTGATGCCTATTAATCTCACATTGTTCATCTTGGCATCGTCTTGCAAATGATAAATTATTTTTTCCTGCATCATAGTTGTTTTTAAGAGCTCCTTTCTCACCTTCTCTCTAGATACACCAGTGTCTTCAAGATCTGAAACTCTGTCTTCACTTTCAATCAAACTGTTTTGTAGACTTGTGATTGAGATTTTAAGTTCTTCTATATTTCTTTGACTCTGCTTCATGTGATGTATTTCTTATTCAAAGTACCCATGATATTTCTAATATCCACTATTTTTTTATCAATGTCTTCTTTGGTGGCAGTTATTAATTCTTTTACTGCATTGTTTTTGGAAGATTTGGTTTCCTCCATATGTTTCTGTATTTCATTGTTTATTTCAGATGTTATGAATTCAGAATTTCTTTTTTTATTTCAGGAATTAATTCTGCTTTGAGTTCCTCTATGCCTTTCTGCTATTGTCTCTTTGCTTGTGACACTGTTAATTTATTCATTTCAGCTGAGCTAGTGTCCTCTGCACTTGTTCTGTGTTGGCATTGGTCCCCCCCCCCCCCGTGCTTCTGTGTTAGACTTTTTACTTCAGATGCTATGAATTCAGAGATTTCTTTTTTATTTCGGGAATTACTTCTACTCTGAGTTTCTTTATACCTTTCTGCACTTATTTCTTTACTTCCAATGTTGTTAATTCATTCATTTCAGCTGAACCAGCGTCCTTTGCACTCATTATGGGTAGGTTCCAAGCCTGAGCTTGTATTTTGCTCCTTGTCTTTGTCATTTTGTATAGTACTGACCTTTGACCTTTGGTGTAGGGCTTTGGTGCAGTTATAACCTTAGCACCTACTGAAATTCGGGTGCAGATCTATTAAATTTGAGTTTATCCAGTTATGCCTGGCCTGGGTCTCGCTGTTGTGTTCATCCCTTGGAAGTTAGCCTGTGGTGCCCCTCTGTTGTGCCTCTGGCCCAGGGACCACAGGGATGCGCAGAAGCTCTCCCACACACTAGCCCAGTCTGGGCTTGGGCTTGATCTGAGGGTTCTTAGGGAGTCGCACACATTTTCACTCACTTGACGGGCTTAGGGGCAGGGGCTTCGGAGGGTTGCAGAGGTCCTGAGGGCATGGTAAAGAGTCTCACTCATGGGGGTGCCTGAGTTTTGTTCTGGAGGGGTCCCTCATGCTCAGAAAAGCCAGAAGCTCTTCCTCACTCCTCAGGCCTGGCCTGGGCTGGATCTGGTTCCTGAGAGAGTTGCAGAAATTCTCACTCATCCAGCGGACTTGGAGGCAGGGGTTCTGGAGGGTTGCAGTGCTCCCAAGGGTGCGATAGAGAGTCTCATTTATGCGTGTGCCTGAGTTTTTGTCTGGAGGTGTCCTGTGGGCGCAGGGAAGCTGGTAGCTCCCCACACACTAGCTGGGCTGGATTGGGCTGGATCTGAGGGTCCCGAGAGAGTTATAGAAGTTCTAACTTAACCAGCAGGCCTGGGGGCAGGGTCTCTGGAGGGTTCAGGGGTCCCGAGAGTGCGGTAGAGAGTCTCACTCACACGGGTGCCTGAATTTTTGCTTGGAGGGCTTCCGCGGGCGCATGGAAGCCAGAAGCTCTCTGGTTTTGCCAACATTTAGTGCAGTTTTTAATTTCTTGTACAGATCTTTGAATCTGCATTGTATTATTTTCCTGTATTTCACATTTCAGGGTTCCTTAGTTTTTCCATCATCTTTTTTTTTTTTATCAGTGTCTTCTTCAGAAATGCTTAGTAATTCTTTCATTAAAATTATCATTTCTTTTTTTTTACTTGTGACATTATTTAGGGTTTGATATCCTCTGCACTCTTCTGCAGTTTTTTCTTTATTTCACCTGCTATTATTTCAGAGCTATGAGGTTTGCAGTTTCCAATTTCTCCTATGCTTATATCTCCTGGGTTTGTTGTTGGTGGGATCGGGGCCAGTGAATGCATTTTTCTCCTTCTCTTTGTCATTTTATATTTCGGAGAGAACTCTTTGTTTTGATTTCTGTGATAGCTTTTTGTGAAAGTTTGACAGTGGAATAAAGAGCCTACTTAGGCAGAGTGCAGCGTCTGAGGTTCGATCCCTGGCATGCCTGCCAGTCCTGCCCCTGGCTTCAGCTGAGACATTGAGACTGGGCATGGCGGCACAAGCCTGTAATTACAGTACTTGGGAGGCTGAAAACAGGAGGATCACTACAAGTCTGACCTACGTAGTGTGATCCTAAACACCCTGTCAACCCTGTACCAAATACATAAAAAAATTCACTAAAAGTGGTTACTTTGAGATATTGAAGAAAAATGTTGTAGAGATCAAAAGTAAAGATAAGACCTGTTTTAAGATTAGGAATACTATAAACTGAGTACTAAAATAAGTTTATTGTTAGGATATATAATTTCAGCAAACATCAATAGGTCAGATTTGCTAACAAAATTAGACTATAATAGAAGCAAAAGGACAGAATATTTGGCAGTAAGCAATACCATGTATTGCAACAAGACTTATTGTACCATATTCTTGAGAAGGCTATATGTGTAAGGTTAATCAGTTTGAGCAAACAGCAGATTTGCCCTAGAGGAGTTACCTGACTGTATCTTTGCTCTAGGAATTTCATTGTACAGGACAGTATAATCACTTATAGAATTCATCAAAAGATCCGTGTGCTATGTATAATGTCTGAGCCATCATACCTGTGATAACTAAGATCTGAGATAATTTTGAAATTATATTTTAAGTTATTTTTCATTATCTTTCCATTAAGAAACAGAGTCTCTGTATTTCAGGATGATCTTAAACTCACTATTAAACCAGTCTAGCTTGAAACTCATGGTCTCAGACTGCATGCAAGTGCCACCATACGCATCAATTTCTTGTTTAAAGGGAATATTATTGACTGCAGCATCAAAATAGCTACTGCTTTATTCTTCTGTAAAATTTCTTTTAAAATGACACATACTTATCAATCTCATTGTAAGAAAATGTCCATGAAAATCCTTATAGTTATCATACATATCAGATACTTTTTTTTTCAGAACTGGGGATTGAACTCAGGCCCTTACACTTGCCAGGCAAGCACTTATTCCACTGAGCCATCTCCCCAGCCCCTACCATACATATCAGAATTTATTTGTTCATATTAATAAATTATAAGTTCTTTCAAATATGTCTTGCATTTAGATATCACAGAATGAGTATCTGACTACATATTATATACTGAAAAATTGCAATCACAATTAAATATGACTTCAACTCTGTTAGGAACAGTGACAGAATAAACTAAAGTTTGGTCAGCTGCTTGATACTGACAGTGCGATGTTATTGATGACACTATCAGAGAGAATCTTCCTGAGTGACAATCACTCAGGTGAGACGGACCTAGAAGGGAAAAGGATGAATTAGGGAACAGGATAATGATAGGAAAGGACAAACCAGATGAGAGACAACATGTGCAAGATGAATGAGACGTGCAGAACAAGTCTTTTAGCACAGCAGGTGTAGCCTTCTTTTTTCTTTATTTTAGGAATGACAAAAGCCAAAAACAGAGGTTGCATTTAGGTCATATGATATGAAAAAAACAATTAACTTTAACATCTAAATAATACAGTGTTAAATACAGAAGCCCCGATGTAGCAAAATCAGATATTTTTTAAAAAATATTTTGAAGGCTTTACGAGGAATGACGTTGTGTTAAAATAAAGCGAGCCAAGGTGCATAGCAAGTTATAGAAATATTTTATTGGTGAAATTCACAGTGTTTAATTCTCAGATAGCTTTATAAAACAGCTCTTCTCTGCACTGTAACCCAGGGGTCAAGAAACTACCATCTTCTGATTTGAATTCTAACATCTCAGTGCACAGCTTTCGAGTTTACTAGCAAAAGGGATTTAGAACATAAAGTGCTAGAACTTGCTCTCAGTTTCTTCTGATTACAAATGATACAGGACCTTTTCACTGACAGGTTCTTGTCCAAAATTGTCACTCATTCCCTATGGCATCCTGAAAAATGAGGAGATGTTCATGTCATATTTCAGAAGCACACTGGCTTGGCCAGAAAACTAAATGGGAGTTTTTCCCAGTCTGCCATTAAATAGACATTAGTGAATAAATCTAGGCAATGTAATAGGGAAGAGAAAGAGGCAGAGACAGGAGATTCAGAAATGCTTATCCAACCAACTAAAAATTCAACTTTGGAGAATGAAGTGAATTTTTTATGATGAAGTGATTTTTTTATGTTTTAGATTAATGCCATTGAAAGTTTAGTGTGAAGAATGATGTGGGTTGAAAAACAGTTTGGTACTGAATCAGACAAATACAAAAATTAACAGAGAGTATTGAGAATGCTTATGAAAATTAGACATTGCTATGGTATTCAAGGATATGATCACTGGACTTGTTAGACAGAATATGGATCTATTTGTTTGTTGCTGAATTTATGAAGTGAGCTACATAACATGGGCCATGAGCTAGCCATGTGCAAAAGTATAATGTGTTGGTCCCCAGTAAATTATACAAACAAACAGAAGTTCTTCTATTTCACCAAAAATGACTAGAGATGTAGGACTTTGGGTGATGTGGTGAGGAATAATGACACTAATTAGCTGATAGAATATGGGAGATGGACAAGTTGGAAAGAAAATAAACATTTTTAGGTTTAGGCAAAATACAGAAGTGAAAACCAAAGTAAACAGTAAATCCTAAGGCCACAGTCTTGAAGGAGTTACCATGAAGCACAAGGCAAGCATGGTCTACATAAGAATTAAATCAGCATCTAAAGAGCAATTAGGAATAGTAGAAAGAAAGGACAGGCAAATAAGACAGGAAATATTTTTTTCCAGAACAGGAAACAAAAATGTATAAACACTAAGACTAGTGTATGGACCTTAAGAAAACCAAAGGCCTTTAGCACAATGTCCAAATGCCCTGTTTTACTCCCCAGGGACACTGTATGCAGCTAGGGAATAAAATGTCTAGAGAAGTGCTGTTTAAGGGACAGATAGAACTGAACAAACTAGTGTAGAAACTGCATTCCTGCGCCATTCTAAGCTGTGGGGTGCTGGTAACACAATAGAAGAAAACAGGCTAACTATGCCACTTCTGTGAGACTCTTTCCGTAATAGCTCTGACTGGGAACAGAGCACTGTACAGAGCTATAGCTCAGCCAGCTTCTGGATGCTTGCGTTCTCGCTGGGGATCTCCTGCTCCGGCCCCATGCCACCAGACCTTTTGGCCATTGCCTCATCCAGCACATTTCTGCTGGCCAGGCCAAGTACTTACTGTGGCTTTCCTGCCAAGCCTGCCCTTTCTGCTGGCAGAAATGATTGTTGTTTTTTTAGCACACAAAACAAGGTGCCCATAAAAACAATACAATTGTTTTTATATTTATACAATTCCTGTGTATATGATTCAACAGAAATAGTCTTTTTTTTTCTTCCTTTTTTTGTTGTTGGTAGTGGTGGTGGTAGAACCGGGAATTGAACTCAGGCTCTTGTGCTTGCCAGGGAAGCACTTATTTGACTGACCCATCTCCCTGACCCACAACAGAAATTTTCTTTTCTTTTCTTTTTTATTAATTTTGTGAAATAAATAACAATAAGACAGTTTAAAACTGATTAGTAGAACAGTTTCAGTAATTAGTACATTGCATATTGTTCATAGTGGTTGTTAATAGTACAAGACATAGACATGATATCCTGTCCAAACACTATGAATACAAATCTCTCTTCTTATTGAATTAAGAAAAAGAAGCTGTATAAGTATCCTAACTACTTTGCATTCACACATACAAAATGGACCTTCATTTGTATCCCATTTTTTTTGTTTTGTCTTATCAGATGGGTATTCCATTGCCATTTAAATATTGTAGGTTCATGAATTCAACAAAATAATACAGTATAGTCCAGTAGTCTGTAATAGTAATGGGTTATCCGTAGAACTGGCAATGTCAGAAGTTGTTGATTTCAGCCATGTTTATGGCTCAGTGTATTAATATGGCTTCACTTATTATACCTTGTTTCTATATTTTACTGTTGAGTGGTTAAGACCAAGGTAAAGCATGACCTATATAACAAGAAATGTAACTTTTGTATCTGACAAGGGCAGTGAAATCCTCTCAGAATTTACCTTGAAACCCTGTTTGTATGTCCTTTGTTAGTGTCAACAATGTGGGTGAGTCATGGCCATTGTTTGACCAATTCATTTTCTGTGAAATCCTGAGAGAATGTTTTGTCTCCATGTGACTCTCCTTAGGCACACTGTACATCATTCATCACTTTCCTCTGTGGTCCCATAATCTTGATCAGTAAATTTTGGACACAACTGAGTTATAAGTTGTTACAGTGCAGGCTCTCCTATGTCCTGAGTTCTCCCTGACCTTCAATAACTAGGACGAAAACATTGTCAGTCCCTGCAGCCCTTCTTTTTCTCTAATTTTTGGTCTACAAACTTAAGTTGTTAACCCTGCAGAAGTGAAACTTAATGATAACTGAAAGTATGGCAGTAATTGGTATGACATGACAAGCAGTAAATATTTAGAAGACCAGAATGACAGGCATTCCAAACATGACCCTAGTATGAAACACTGCTATCTTCAGTGCAGTTGGTTAGTTCAAAGGTGTCCGCATATAAAGTTAGTCAGTTTGAGAATCCTACCAATTAACTGCTAGTATCAAAAACTTGCTGAAGATTCTCAGGGTCATTGCTTTAACCATGTTGTGCATATAAATGTATTGCTTTGCCTCTGTCATATTTCCTAGCTTTTCTCTTTGCCCTTTTTGCATTGTTTAATTCTTAAGTTTTTGCTTTCCTTTTAATTGTTATACATTTCTATATGTATTTCTTCTTTGGAGTTCTTACACTAGGGAGACTATATGATATTTGCACATATGGGTCTGGTTTATTTCACTTATGAGTATATCTTCAAGTGGCATCCACTTCAATATAAAGAATTTGAGTTTATCAGGCTTTATAGCTGAGTAATATTCCATAAAAATACCACATGTTTTTCATCCATTCTTCAGGTGACGGGCATCTTGGCTGCTTCCAAGATTTGACTATCACAATTTTTGCTGCTATAAGCATGGGTGTACATATATCAGCACTAGATATGGTTTGCAGTTCCTATGGGAAAATTCCCAGTAGACAATAGCTGGCTTGAATGGGATTTCCACTCATCTCTGCACTGATTTCCATAATGGTTGCACCAGTCTACATTCCCACCAGCAGTGGAGAAGGGTTCCTTTTTCCCTACAGCCTCTGAAATATTTGTTGTTGATTGATTTCTTTATGGTAGCTATTCGTACTGGGGTGAAATGTTATCTCAGTGTTTTATTAATTTGTGCATTTCTCCAATGGCTAATGAACAACAGAAATTTTCAAAATTTAAAAATAAATAGGACAATATATTTATATTAATGTATTGTAACTTTTCTACTAACTTGTTTTGAACCTGCTTCATTGTTATTTTTTTCTCATTAAAATGAACAAAGCATAAAAATAAATAGTACAATTTTACAATTTTGATTTTACATGTAGTGTGACATGTAATGTGTCATAAAAATGGAGAGGTCAGTCAGTTTGCTTTGCTCTTCACAACACAAGTAAGAGCTTAGACTATCACTCTTTGAAAAACCAGTTTAGGAACAAGAAAACAATCACTGTGAAATATTATTTGAAAAGTGGGGTCTGGTGCCATCTAATGGTTGATAATGGAAAGGACTACTTGAGTACAGTGATTCCACAAAGTGGAAGTCATGATAACACCTACACTCTTAACTGCATAAAAACCTGAAGGTTCACATGCAAAAGTCTGAGAGCTGCACGCAGCATGCACAACTATGCCCAAGTGGAAGGGGCATAATTTTTCGTTATGTGCCTCGTTAGCTTTTACTTTCAAGGAAAAGAAGTTAACAGGTTGTTAAAATGGTTCTTGAACAAAATGCACAGAGGCAGGGAATTTGGCAAATAAAGAAAACAAGAAGTTCCACCACTAACGTTGTGAAACTGTCAGGCAGAAACTCAGACTTAAGTACTTTTGACAGTATAAGAGGAGGCATAAAACCTGCTTCAACAATTCAGGGTGTTTTCAGATAAAGCTACCCAGAGAAAACTGCTAAGAAGTCACGGGACTGTTTCAAAACAGCCCAAATTGCCCAGTCACTCTTCTGCCTGACTGAGAGCAAACTTTGTTCATATACTGAAGGCCACGTCCTCCACCCCAGAGGCATTCTCCTCACCATTTTCTTTCTGCATTGTCTCTTTGATACAGGGCTTCACTACGTATTTCAGACCAGCCTCAAACCTACCATGCAACCCATGTTGGCTTCAAACTCCCAGTGATTCTCCTTCTGCTAGCAATTTTTTTTTTAACTGGGGATTGAACTAAGGCCCTTGCACTTGCCAGGAAAGCACTTATTCCACTTAGCCATCACCCTGGCCCATAATCGTAAATGTTAATTAACCCTGTATATACTATTTTCTCTTGATAGTTTAATAAAATTTGTGTCTCACAGTGATGTTGGGTATTTTCTTTCACTTTTAGGCCATTTATTGTATTGTGCCAGTTCATCTGGGTTTTAGACTTCACAACTAGGTAAAGTTCAGCATATCCATTGATGATCTCCACTTAAATGGGACACATTCGAAGTATGACTGTTCATTTTTTCTTATATTCTTATCTACCTCAGTAAATACTACTCCACTGATGAAGAACCTGAATTATTTGTCTTATGCACTAGTAGGTTAATCCTGTTATTTGTTTTCCAAAATATAGTTTTTTCTGTTCTGCAAACTTTTCATACTGTTGAATGATCCCATTCTGGTGCTAATGATTTGGATCTTAATTTTCATGAGCATTTTGACCATCAAAATTCATTTCCAGAGTGGCATATAAAGGCCTTTCTGTAAAGATCACTCAGTCACTCAAGCTATATTACTATTTCCCTCTGAAATCATTAAGCATGAAATTTAAATTCTTATCCTTCAAGCTTTACTCATCTAATTTCTGAATTTTGTGAAAATCACTATCACACGAATCATTTTATTCATCCACAATAATTTTATTTCTCTTTGTGAACTCATAACTCAAAAT
Source organism: Ctenomys sociabilis (assembly GCA_004027165.1). Taxonomy (NCBI): domain Eukaryota; kingdom Metazoa; phylum Chordata; class Mammalia; order Rodentia; family Ctenomyidae; genus Ctenomys; species Ctenomys sociabilis. Next base: position 17,916 of record PVKA01004318.1, read on the forward strand.
CTTTAGCCCTTGCTGTTTCCTTGAGCTGGGATGTTCTACTAATCATTCTTGGTGCAAGTGACTCATAATTACCATTGTCATCTTATTCTCAAATCAATTTCCAGCCTTCTAGAGGCTCCCTTCGAACCTCCTACTAGGGTAGGTCTCATTTGTATTATTGTGACTGTTTTTGGTGTGTGTGTGTGTGTGTGTGTGTGTGTGTGTGTGTGTGTGCATGTGTGTGTGTGCATGCAGAACTTTTCTTTCAGAAGTAATTTATTTGAACACAGTTGATAATGAATATTAAGTTGGAATTAATTTAGTAGGGAATGACTGACTTAGTAAATGGTCCAGCCCTGTCCCCAGGGCAGGCTGAGCCAGCCAGACTCCCAGTGTAGTATCACACACCTCTGGTCCCAGCTCTGGGGTGTCTTAAAGCAGGAGGATCATCACAAGTCCAAGCTGCATAGTGAGACCCTGCAACAACCAAATGAATTAAAAATAAGATAATAAAATAAAAAGAAATAGAGTGCATTCACTGTGGATGATGTCTTTAACTCTTTTTAACCTAGAAGGAGTATAGCTGGGTCGATGGAATTTCTACTTTAGATTTTTGAGGAATCTCCACAATGATTTCCATGGTAGTTGTGTGAGGTTTTGTTCCTTTGACAACGTAGAGATCTTTCTTTGTCCCCACAGCACGGCCAACATTTGTTATTAGCTGAAATCTTGATGGTAGTCATTCTTTGAAAATCTGAGTGTTACATTAATTTGTATTTGTCCAGTAATGTTGAATATTTTTCCATTCATTGTTTGACATTTGTTAGTCTTCATTGGAAAAGTATTTATACATTTCTGATACCTATTTTAACTGGATCTTTGAATTTGGTGTTAAATTTTATGAGCTCTTCATATATTCTAGACATTATTCTTTGAGGAGTAGCTGGCAAAATATTTTACAATTCTTTGGATGGTCTGTTCACTCTGTTAAGATTTGTTTTACTGTGAGAAGATTTTTAAATTGATGTAATGGCATTTGTTGGTACTTGGTATTATTTCTTATTCACCTGAGGTTTTGTTCAGAAAGCCTTGTGTACACCTATGTCTTCAAGAGTTTCACCTATTTTAACTTCTGCCAGAATAAAGTTTCTGTTTTAATGTTTAGATCTTTTATCAATTTGGATTATAGTTTAGGGCATGGTGAGATATATGGCTCTAGATTCAACCTACAGAATGCCTGTTTTTCTAGTAGTATTAATTAAAGAGTCTATCTTTCCACCAGTGAAGTAATGTGGTCCCTTTATCAGAAATAATATAGCTGGGTGTTTAGAATTGTTTCTGCATCTTGTGTTCAATTTTATTGATGCGTGGTTTTGCTTTCTTATGCAAATACCATGTGTTTTATGACTATAACTTCATAGTATAACTTGAAGTCTGGTATTGTGTTTCCTCTTGTTTGCCCTTGATGTCAAGAATTGGTTTTGCTATTCTAGGTCTCTTCAGGTCCCATATGAATTTTAGGATTGCTTTCTCCTGCAAGAATTTCTATTGGAATTTTGATTGGGATTTTGTTAAATCTATTTAACATTTTTTGAAATATGACCATTTTGACTACTGTGGTTCTCTCTACCCTGGAACAGGGGATAATTTTTCATTTTTTTTTATATTCTCTTCAATCTCTCCTTTTTTTACATTTTACTAGTTAATTTATGCTATGCATGTATCCTGAGGAAACAATTTTTAAAAATGGTGGGAGAGAGAGACACAATAATGCTATCTGCAGAATTCCTTATCAGCAAAACTAGTACTAAGATAAGTGAATTAAATATCTCCTAATGGCAACAGAAACTAAATATCCACAGAGATATATTTGTATGAAAGTCTAGAGGTGGATTGACTCAGAGTTAAGCCGTACAGGGTGCCTAAGAGAAGTATAGTTCCTTTTTCAGAGTACCATAGTTATAGACAGTTAGGCTAATTCCTATGTATTTCATTTTTCTTGATGCTATTGTGAAAGGATTATTTCTGTATTCGTGTTTACAGCAGCATAAGTATAATAGCTATATCTTGGGATTACGCTATATGTTCATTCAGAGAGGAATATGTTATAAATGTGAATGCAGTACATTACAAATACACAGTAGCTTGCTCTTCTTCCATTAAAAGTATAAGCTTGAATCAGTTGTAGAAAAAAATGTGTGCACCTTGAGATAATAATGTTAAGTGCCCTGGGGCAAGGATCTAGATATAGAGGTGCCACTCCCCACAACAGAAATCTCAGCCCAAGGAAGCTGTCCTGGTAAAGAAGTGAGGTCAAAAATGATGCCTATTCCTTCTCCCCTCTCCCCTCCACCTGTCTTGTGCCAATTAGGAATGAAACAATTTTACCTTTCACATCTGGATTTTCCAAAAGTTTGGCAGCAGTGATGGTCAGGTGGCCTTCCTGGATCTTCTGAGTATCCACACAATGGTATCTGCCCACATTTCTGGTTGCCAGGTGCCAGTCCCTCTTCTCATGAGGGCCCGTCATTTGGGTTAAGACTTGGGATGAACAGGGTTTTGGGGCACTGTTTTACTCATTGTATGGCCTGATTGTTCACACATGAAATAGGGGAAGTGGGGGATCTCTTTGTTTCTGACTCTGGGCATTTGCATTCTGTTTGGGTTTGGGGTTTCTTATATTGGAGACAAATAATGATAAGAGATGTATTGCTGCTTAGCAACCTCAATCTTGGTTGTGAAAGACCTTGAAGGCTTGAGAAACTAATGACTGTTGTTTGGTCTGAGGTCCTCTCTCAAGAGTTTGGGGTTTCTACAGATGTGAAGAGATGACTGGGCAACAAAATGCATTTTGTGAATCAACTGTCTCTATGGGCTTTCTGTATTGAGGCTAGTACAATTTCTGAGGATGCTTGCAAGCTGGGATATAGACTGAGTCAGATTTTCATTCTTTTCAGGAATGGTCTCCTTCAGTTTGTCATAATTGACTGTAGGTGGCTACAGGTGTAGTCTGTCTGTGAGGCCAGTGATCATGTTTTCTCAGGGCTTATATCTATATTGATATAAGGCCCATGTTGTTGTCCAGTTGTGGGCATCCAGAGTTAAGAAGAGGTTCCACACAGCTGGAATACGCTGGATGTGTTGAGGCATTAAACATGCACCATTAAAGTATGATTACTCTTAGCACCTGTCTTATGTGATTGTCATGTGCTGAGTTCATGTACAGCCCCTAAAAAAGAGGACGCAAAGCCTCAATAGTCTTTCTTGGTGGCACCTGGCATTTTACCGTGCCAGTGTATATCTTATCCTATCCACAAGAGGCTTGTAGGAGTTCTTTGAGTGGTGGTAGGCAGAAGGAGGTGCAAGGTGGGTGTAGTGTTTATGCTGTGGTGTTTGGCCAGAGAGTGTGAGTCAGTTGCCAGAGGACATTGCTTCAGACAGGGCAATAAAGAATCTGATGTGTGAGAAAGACACAGATCTTATATGGATGAGTTTATTTTTGTGCTTGGCAATCCTCACTTTCTGAAGTGAACTGAGTTCTGTTTTGTTGTTGCAGTCTCCAAGAAAGTGGTGGTTTAGAGTATATTTGAATATATTGGAAGGTAAATGTGCTATGTGGACGCCTGATAGGCTACTTCTGAGAGGTACAGAGCCACCTGTAAAAAGATTTTTATGCTTCTGGCTATTAGTCCTGTGATGTCATAGCATTTTTGTATACTGTGGCCCATGAATAGGGTGTCACCATGTACTTTATCAGTCTAAACTTGTTCCTCCAAATTGGGAATGTAGATTAATTCATCCCTGGTCCAAAAAGGAGCAATGGATGTATCCATCATAGAGGAGGTGGGAGGAGAGGGCCCAATACAACAATCCTGTGCCAGTGTTGGTGAGGATTAGATTAATTGAGAATAGACCAATTATAGAGTCTCCATGATGTAGCAGGATCACTCATAGGTATTTTCTGTGCATTGGGCTATACTTACATTCTGGCCAGTTGGGGCAGGGTCAGGTGTGTAGTTTTGTGACTATGGATAGAATAATCACCACAGTGCAATTAGGGGACTTCATCAGCAGGATGAAGATGATGGTGAGAAAACTCCCTCTGGGGTGGCCTGGTTCAGGCAGTACCATGGGGGAGGCTGGGTTTTGGCATTGTTTACCTGAAATAACAGGCCACGTGTGCACAAAGGAATGACTACCGGTTCTACACACAGAAAAATAGGATGCTTGATAGGAGGCAGCTCTTACTGCGGTTCCACTTCAGTTAGGTCCAATGAAAGAAGGCTGGCTACTAGTATCATAGTTAGAGGAATGAGTGTGCATAGGAAGGGGTGATGTCAGTACCTAGGCCTTTGGGGAAGTTAGGCAAAGAATGAGGAAGAAAGTAAAATATAAGCTTCTTTGGGAGAAAAGCCATAGGACTTTCCTTTGAAGGGGAGCTCCTTGATTTAGGGGAGCAAGGATCGTAAGGATTCAGATAAGGGGTTAAATCAAGGGATATTATTTCACATTTCTTACAAAGTGAGAGGGAACCTAGGCATAGGCACCTTCACCCTGGGCCCTGTTCAATGATGCAGGCCAGAAAAACAAGCATGTGGTGAGAAGCCTGAGAGTGAGAAGATGGATTAAAAGCTAGATGTTTTTGCCAAGCCAAAGGCCAGGAGGAAGAGGAACAGATGGAATTTGCCATCTAAAGACAGGTTGACAGAGAATGTCCTACATTGATGACATTTTCAACCCAAGTGTGAATGGTCTCCAGAATATGGGTCTGAAGGTAAGGATAAAGCAGGCCTGAGTATGGGTGTGAGGCTGGAACTCAACTACTGTGTCTATTGTAATTTGACACAGTTTTGTATCCTCCTTTTGCCTCTGAAATGGTGTAGGCTTTAAAGAACTGATATATACAAACCAGGGGTGTTGTAGGTTCTGTATATGGAAATCTGAGCTAGGAGACAAGTGCCTGTTGTGTAATTGTAGTAGGAGCGGCAAGCCTGGTCCCAAACCAGCTGAGTCTTGTCTCTTGTCTCTATGAGTGAGATCAGGGTGCTTTCAGGATTCAAATTGGGGCCTGATGGTAGGGTAGTGGTTGGAATTTCAAGGAAGAGAGCATAGAGGTGGAGGGGCCTTGGAGCTGAGAACAGGTGCAGGAGATGGAGGACATAGGGAGGGCACAGTGACAGTACGGGAGAACAGGTGATGGAAGCATGGAGAGACATTTATGTGGTTTCCAAGTGCATAAGTGCAGTGATGGTAGCTGCTACCATTAAACAGCGAGGCTCCCCTTGATGGTGGGTTCTTATTGTCTTCATAGAAAGGTCCTGGGGTAACTCCTCTCACTTTAACACAAAATTTCATTGGTCATTACCTTTTATTTTGCTTTATGGAAAAGGAAGGTGTGGTCTGGGCTGGAATAGGTAAGAGCGGTGGTCAGCATAAATCTTGATTTAGTTTCTGAAATGATGTTTTGCACCAATACCTTCATGTGAAGTAACGACAGATTTATTTAAGATTTTGGGAATATGGTAAAAATTGAACCCTTGAGATCTAGCCCATTGTAGTGGCTGGGGAATGTGTGGGTGGAGAGCAATAAGGTGTAGGTATTGAGGCCCTTAGGTGGATAGGGGCCATAGTTTACTTGATGTGTCACAGGTCTTTGACCAGATGGTATCATTGGCCAATCCATATGAAAGGCAAAGTTGGGGTATAAACAGGGGAATTGTCAGGTGAGAAGGCCATGTATGAGAAGTTTGGCCATGATATGTTTTTGTCCTTTGGCAACCTAACTGGGTAGTAATTCTTTTCAATGTACTGGAAAGGGGAAGTCTTCTATTTGGTAAGAGAAAAGGTGGAGATGAGTCAGATTTGAGGGATTAATGTCGAAGACTTAATCATGGCACTCTTGGTTTGTGGAGATGAAGTGAGAGCAAGGAGGCAAGGGGGCTTGTGGTGGAACAGATAGAAGAGTATTGGAAATATTCTTTAGAGGTCTGTCTTTTGCAATGGGATGGTACATTTTATGATCACCATGAACACATGGGGAATATGCAATTTTCTGTCTGGAAATGGAGTACCTTGTGAAGCATCTAGATATGGAGCTGTGTATGCCTAGAACAGATATTCAACCAAAAACAGCTGTCCTATAAAATCTGAGAATTTGGAATGTTGTTGGAGATAGCTGAATTTTTAAGTCATGGCATGTTTGCAAAGTGAATTTTCCAGTTTAGTAAGATTGTCTATGAAGGAAACGATGATTTGCAGATGATTCATTAGCAGACATAACACTTTTCTGTGATCTATTTTTTTTCATCTTTCAAGAAGTATTTGAGGTGTTTGTAGCCTATGTGAAAGCTCTCATGGAGGGAGGGAAAAACCTGATGCTTCTGGAAGGGTGGAGATATTTTCCTTGATAAGGCCACCATCCCACTCAGGTCAGTAGCAAGTGATGACTGTGAGGGGTGTGAATGCTGGAGGAGGAATCAACTTCTTTGGCAGTCTGGATTCTGAAAGTTTCCCTATTCCATGGGGTTTGTGTGTATCTCATGTCCTTATGGTGAGTCAGTCTTGCTTGGACAGGCAGGAGGGCTAAGCAGCAGTGCCTCTATTAGGTGTGATTTGATCATAAAGGAATTCATGGTGGTAATCAATACTCTTTCAACCTATATTGCCTCATGGTTATGAAGGATGTGAAATAGAGTCAGTACACTGACTCTCAATACTCTTATAATATATGGGATGGTACATTTTATGATCACCCTGAACACATGGGGAATATGCAATTTTCTGTCTGGAAATGGAGTCCCTTGTGTAAGCATTTAGATATGGAGCTGTGTATCTGCTTCCCTTTCCTAGAGTAAAGGCTCAAATACTGACAAAGGCTCAGGACAGAGCTATTTGTTCAGCATGTACATGGAAGAGCTTGGGCCTCAAGTATGGTGTCAAACTAACTATTTGGAATTGTGAATGACAGATCTTTTGGCAAGTTTTTCGTATGTTAGGGTCTAGTTCACTGATCTGAGACATAATTTTTTCATTTATATTTATTATGTCTTTACTAAAAGAGAGCCCTTAATTACCTACTTCCTCAAATTCAGCCATAAACTCAAGGGAATTTTTTTGTAAATTGTAAGCACTACAATATAACTGCCATTAATTATCAGTGTTATTGGAACAAAGGTGAGTGCACTCTTGTCCATAATGGCTGCTAAATTTCTAGTAGATTCCCTGATACACCCACATCTACCATTTCTCTGCTAGATACCTGGGTCATGTCTGTTGTTATTGACCCTATATCCCCTCCCACTGCAGATTTTCCACAGTGACTCTTCCAGATACGTAGTGGTGGGTATTAATCCTGTACTTTCAAGTAATTTTTGTCACTGTCTGTAAGAACTATCACTGTGTCTAGGCAGATACAAGAGATTCTTCCCTTAGTCTGATGATGGAAGCTTCCTTGAATTTCATCTGCTGTTCAGTATTGCAACATAAGGATTGAGATGGAATTTCTAGTAGAGGATTCTTTGCTTTGAATGAGAATTAGCCATTAAGGGAATTTGACTTTGATACTCTGCTTGTGGTATATCCCAAGAATAATCCCATTCACTAAAGAAATCAAAGAAAACAAATCATGGTTCATTTACTTGTACACTGCAAACAGGTTGTTTTTTGTTATTTTAGAAAGAATAGAAAAATAATAGATAAGATATTAGAAAGCAGTTTAGTACTTGTTTTGCAGATCACATGGCTAGATAATGTTTTCTCAGCTTTGATGTAAAGTAACACTTCTGGTATATGGGTCACAGTAGCAATTTTGCTTAAGTTGTTTTTCAGAAAACTGGTGGTAGTTCTGAACAGCTAAAACCATTAACCATTCACTTCTGCTTAACTGATTTAATTACTTGGTCACTGCTGGGGCAAAAATATCTGACACCCTCAGGTTAAAGGATGAAAGGCTGATTTTAGCTCATAGTTTATAGAGATTTTAGTGAATCTTTAGCTGGCACCAAGGTAGAGTGGAATGGTAGAAAATAAATAGTTCATGGTACAGCAGGCAGGAAGCAGTGGACCAGCCCTATTTGCCTGGGTTCCCTTATATTCCATTCACAGAACAAGTTTTCCCATTGTCCATTCCCAGAACTATGCTGATCCAACCAGTGAGCTAACTTAGCTACTCCACACCTTTAATCTCTATTAACACTCCCTAGATTCAGCTACCTTCCAAAAGCCCCTCCCCAGAGTATGAGGCTCTGGGTGTGGGGCTAGGGAATCTAGGTATGAGCCACAACACTAAGTGCCTAGTGAGTGAACTTGTGACATCAGAAAGCCAAAACTATACCCTCAGAGCATGCTAATGTGGCAGTTTTTGAACATGCATCTTATGAAGGTTGATAATGCATGTACTGATCTCCAATTATTCATGCCTCAGACCATGATTTCATTATCTCATAAACACACTGAACAATGTGCTCAGGGAAACACAATGAGACAACCTTCCCTTCACACAAATTGCTGTCTCATTAATAAACTCTTCATTTATTGCAAAACATGGTATTTCTATTACAGGTATGATTTGTTACCAGTCAGATGGGCTTGAATCAGTGACAATAGTGTATTGACAACTGCTAATATGAAATCAGAGTTTCAGTGACTTAAGATGTGACAGTCAAGAAAAAAGAAATTAAGGTGGGTTATATGAACATTATGTATTGAAAATCTGTGCACAGGGAGCTTGGGGGTTAGCTCAGTTGTTTAATGACTGCTCTGGCAAATACAGTCAGGCGCATGGGACCATGGTTGTATATCCAGCTCCAGGTGCCTTACCAGATCTCCCTTTAAGGCAGCCTGAGCCAGCCAAAAAAGAAAAGAAAACCTGTGCACAACAGGAAGAAGTTTCAGATATGGGTAGACGGGAGAAGAAAAAAAGAATAGAAAGGGTATTAAAAATGGAACTCAGGAGACTGGGTACAGTGGTGCACGCCTGTAATCCCAGCTTTTGGGAGGCTGTAAACAGAAGATCACTATGAGACTGATCTAATAGTGAGATGCTGAACACCCTGTAGACCCTTCCCTAATATATATAAAAAAAATGGAATTCAAGATGTATTCTGTATATGGAACAATTCCCTACAATGAATGTAAATATTGTGTCCTCCAAACACGTACTAAGGATAAACAAAACAGTGAAAATGGAAACAGAGTCTGCTTTCATAGAATTTCATGACATGAGAAGAACTAGTGACAATTACTTCTTAATTTGACAATTTAACCAAAATTCTCATATCCTTACCATGAACTAAGATAATGCCACTAAGACATTAGTCAGAAATTTATGTTTTTTGAAGAGACCAGGTGTAAGTATAAAACTAAGATTTCAAGTTTCACAGTAGAAAAGCTGACATTCCTTCTCCATCTGCTGGCAAGCAAGGACCTACTAAGTGCAGACAGTATTACCCTGAGAAGTAGGAAGAGAATTCCACAGAAAACAGGAATTGATGACTCTGTCTTTTTCTAAATTCTCTGGGTTGTCTTCCTCTTTCCCTTTTTTTCCTGCTATTTATCACACATTAGATTTCAGAAGAGATTAACATAATCCCATTCAGAGACATCTTTTTAGCCAACTTCTGATCCTGTTTAAAGGAAAGAATAGGGAAAAATCCCAGGAAGGTGAAAACTGGTGATCTTAGCTGATTTCCACTCTTTAACTGAGGGATGACAGATATATTGGCTTCATCTCAAAGAAGGAGGCATGAATGAATAATTTCTTTAATGTATCACAAAGATGCCAGGATGTTTCACATGAAACATAAATTAGGAAAATTGTGGGGAGAAGAAACCTCAAATAGGATTGACTAGAATAAGGCAAATTACAAACAACTCTTATGCAATAATATTCATCTGACTTGTGTTAAAAAATAAATATTTCTCAAAATTGGGAAATAACATTGAAAAGTCTATGTTCAGTAATGGAGGTGGGTCTGAGTTATGTGAGACAGCTGTATGATATGGTAAGAAAAGTTTTATTAACTCTTACTGAAGACAGGAAATATGCTCTGATTGTGAAGAAATCTCAGAGTTTTAGACAGAGGCTCTCCTGTTGAGGACTTACACCACAGCCATAGACAAAGCATAAGTAATAATTCAAGACTCAACACAATGGTGAAAACAAGTGATGTCCAAGAACTCTGTAGCATCAAAGGGTATTTCCTTACTCTTCTGCCCATGTTTAGTAGGACAAACTAACAGCTTATATGGTAGAAAAATCATACAAATCTTTGTCATGGAAAATGAGAACATACAACATGGGGTAAAAATATAAAGTTATAAAGTGTGATTACTAACCTCTATTGTTATTCACGTCTAAATTGCTGTCTCAGCATGTCCTGTGGATTGGGACAGGGCCAGCACCGCAGGCTGGGGATGAAACCCCAGTCGCTGCGTCTGCCTAAATAGGCACTTTAATCCGCTGAGCTGTTTGGCTGGCCCTCAAAACTTTTAGTAGGTGAATGAGCGGTTATAAGTGTCTTTGTAATTTCAGTGTACTCAAAGTACAGGACCCAAGGGCCGTCAAGAAAGCTCAGAAAACTAAGCACCTGCTTTGGTAATCGCAGGGACCAGGATTCAATCCCATATACCACCCCCAAAATGCAGTAAACCAGCTACCAAATACAGGCAGTGGCACATGCCTGCAATCTGAGAGCTGGGGAAGCTGGAAAACGGGAGGATCACTATGAGTCAGAGCTGCATAATGAGACCCTGTACCAAATACATGAATAATAAAAAAAAAATACAGGACCCAGGAGACAGCTCAGAGGAATAAATATATGCCTGTCAAGCATCAGGTCCTGAGTTTGATCCCTAGTGTCAAAGAAATAACACACACACACACACACACACACACACACACACACACATGAAACCAAAGTACAGAATTAGTAAAGGAAATCCATCCAAGTGTTAGTACATTTCCTCAGTGCTTTTCTCTGAGATACAAAAGTGGGATTTCAGGGTAGAGAGAAAAGACACTGTGATTCCTCTTGCAGTAAGGTAATCTTGTAGATCTTATATATAATGCATAAGAGGAATTCCAGAGATGGTGAACCTGTCCTTTTACAGAAATGCCTCAGTATTATTGAAGATTTACCACATTTGAGGAATACCATTCTCTGAGGATCAGTAACTGTAAGAGGATAGCAGTCATAGCAAAAGTCTCAGAGGTTGGCATTACACACTTAAAAATTGGCAGTGACAGAGACCCTCCTTGAGGTCTCTTACACTTAGAGATTGAATAGTTAATTAAACTGTATGAATTCAGATGAGAGATTAATTTACATTTGAATATCAGTTTCAGGGAAAAACTAATCACATTGAATTACAGCATATCATTTTATCATTATGAATGTTATTGAGGTTGATAATGGTTCTGTTACCAAATTCATTCATCATTTAACTGCTTGTCATAATTATCTCTTAATCAAAGTTTCTATCAGTAGTGTAGGGAAGTTTTAGATTATTTTTTGTCTTCTAAAGTTTTCATAAATTTGTTCTATGAAGCATACCCTCAGTACATAGAGGAACAGAGAAAAAACCACAAATTTGTTAATGTGAAAAGCATGGAGCCATATATATAAGATGCATTTTCCCAGAGAGGAAAGACAGCTAAAATTTATGATGGGGTCATGCCAAAAATTACAAATTTTCATTAGGTGAATTAATGGTAATAAGTAAAGTGTCTTTGTCTAATTTCAATGAGCCCAAAGTGGAGGGCCTGGGATATAGCTCAGATGGGAACTTAGAATTTGGAGGGAAGAATGTTGGTAGAGCCTCTTGAAGGTTGAGTTAGTTGATGCACAGTGACCAACTTTGGTTTTGCTATGCAGATAAAGTTTTCCAAGTAGCAGTCACCTGTAGTAATCTGAGCCACTTTCAAACCCCCAAACTTCTTCCTGTGAAATCCCTTCCTAGTTAAACAGGGAAATATGCTGTAGAAAGCCCCTACTTCTGTCCACTCTTTATTAGTGTAAATAGATATAAATTTCATTTTATTGCTATCATGGATTGGTACACAGATTAAAAGTCCAAGTACAAAATTTAATCTGGAGGGCTGACAAGATAGTTCAGTACCTAAAACAAATGCTTATGCAGATGCAGGGGCTAGGGGCTCAATTCCAAGCATGTCGTACTAGCCCCATTCCCAGGGTATGCTGAGATGATGAAAGAGACTGGGTATGGTGGTATGTTCCCATAATCCCAGGGTTTGGGAGGCTGAAAACAGGAGGATCACTATGAGTCTAATCTGTGTAGTAAAACACTGTAGATCCTGTACTAAACACATTTTTAAAAATTGTGATCAAAATTGAATCTGAGACCTATCAAACCTTGTCTTCTGTGAGTCCCTATAAAAACATGTAATTCAAAATATGGCAAATATATATATTTGGGGTGAATATTGCAGTCTCCCTAAGTAGTTACTGTTGAACTCTTGGTTTAAACTTTGAGTGACTTCAAAGTTCTTGCTTACTAGAACTATAGTTCTATTCAATTATTAGATGGTTAGATTGTGGTAGAACACTGTCTTTGCCTTTGTATCTTGCTTGTTTGTTTCTCAAGGCAATTCACAGAAGTAGCTCTTCACATTCACCTAAGGAAAGCAGCTAAGACACTTATGTCTATGAATTTCTTTATGAGTTAAGTGTGTTTCTTGTGTACAGCATGTTTTTGGATTTTGTTTCCCAATCCACTGTGCCAGTCTACTTCTCTTAATTGGTGAATTAAGTCCATTTACATTGATGGTTATAATTGAAATGTGTTGAGTTATGATTGACATGTTATTTACCTGCTGTTGTTTACTCCTTTTTGTCCTGTGTTTAATTGTTTGCTCTATTGAGTGGGTGCCTTCTGTTCTCGTTAGTTGCTTTCTGTTCATTTTGGTCCCTCTCTAGAACATTTTCCAGTAGTCTGTGTAGGGTTGGCTTTGTCATCATAAAATTATTTTGTTGTTCTTTGTCATGGAAGTATTTCACTTCTCCATCAAACTTGAAAAAGAGTTTTGCAAGGTATAGTAGTCTGGGCTGGAATTTGTTTTCATAGAGGACTTGAAGTACTCTGCTCCATGCTCTTCTTGGCTTCATGTTTTGTTAAGAGAAGTCTGTCATAATTCTGATGGGTTTTCCTTTGAACATGATCTGTTTCTTTTCTCTTGCAACTTTCAATATATGTTCTTGTGCTGGATTTCTAGGGTCTTGGCTATTATATGTCTTGGTGTGTTTTTAACTTCATTGATGTTATTTGGTGTTCTGTATGCTTCAGTTATCTGTATGTCTGATTGTTTCCTCATATTTGGGAAGTTTTCTGCTATTACTTCTGTCCATATTCATTTTATATCATTTGTATTGACTCTTTCTTTCTGGATTATGCCTATTAGTCTCACATTGTTCATCTTTGCATCATCTTACATGTGATGGATTATTTTTTCTTGCGTCCTAGTTGTTTTTAAGAGATCTTTTCTTACCTTTTCACTAGCTGCACAACGTCTTCAAGATCTGAAACTCTGTCTTCATTTTCACTCATATGTTTTTGCCAGCTATTTTGAAATTTTAAGTTCCTCTATATCTCTTTGACTCTGCATCATACGATCTATTTCTTTCTCGTATTGCTCATCCAAGGAACCTGTCAGTTTTCCAATCTCCTTTATTTTTCTATCAATGTCTTCTTTAGAAGCAGTTATTAGTTCTTTTAGTGCAGTTTTTTCAGATTGAATTTCCTCTATATGTTTCTGCATTTATTTCTTTACTTCGGATGCTATGAGTGCAGAGATTTCTTTTTTTTATTTCAGAAATAAATTCTGCTCTGAGTTCTTCTATCCCCTTCTCCTATTGCTTATTTACTTCCAATGCAATTAATTCATACTTTCAGCTGATCTAGTATCCTCTACACTTGTTCTAGGTGGGATCAAGGGCTGAGACTGCATCCTGCTGCTTGTTTTTATCATTTTGTGTAGCTCTGACCTCTGACTTTTCATGTAAAGCTATGGTGCAGTTATAACCTTAGCATCTAATGCAATTCAGGTACCAATACACCAAGGTCTGGTTCATGTAGTTGTGCCTGGCTTGTGTCTGGCTGCTGGCCTTGGGTCCTTCCTGTTGCTGTCCTTGGAGGTGAGCCTGTTGTGCCCCTTTGGCAAGATGTTCTGCTCCTGGATCAGCTGTGTGGTTTTGACCCTTGTCTCACTGCAGGGGCTCAACTGCAGTTTCACCCCAGGCCTGTATGTTAGGCCTGGGTTGGGTCTGGGAGGGTATGGGGGGCAGGACAGCACAGAAGCTTCCCACGCACTCACCAGGCCCAGGCTTTGATGAATCTGCAGGGCTCCCAAAAGGGTGGTGGATGTTCTCACTCACAGGGCTGGCTATGCTGGGCCTGGAGTGGTGACGCAGGACCAGAGAATGCTGGGAAAGGTGTCTCCCATAGCGGGCAGGGGCGTTCTCACTCACAGGGTGGGCTGCACTGGGTCTGGAGTTGGGGGGAGGACTGGAGAATGCTGGGAAAACCAAACATTGGTTTTTAATTTGCTGTATCAAGAGAGAAGAATTGACTGAAGAAATTATTTATCAATATTTTTGTGCCACCTCCTTTATTTTTTCTTTTAGTTACTCTATTGTTATATGATAATTAATATAGAATAAAGATCATTAAAATGTATCAAAAAGATGTATTAGGGGCCAGAGAGCTAGCTCAGTAGAATAAGTGCTTGCCTTAGTAAGCACAAGGTCCTCAGTTTGATACCTAGTACCACCAAATATATATAAAAGATAACATTATTCTAACTGTATGATGCAATTTGAATACACACAAAAACAAAAATGAACTTCTTTGAATAACTCACTATTGTTGTGGAATGCTGAACTGTGTTGGATTGTGTTGTCGAGCTCAAGCACCTAAGTTAGTTGAACGGCGATGGAGTGCCCATCTTTGACAGGTGTAGACAAAGGAAGGGGTATAGAAAGGAAAAATCATGATGTGTGTGTATAGACAGTACAGTTGGGATAGATAACACTGTGCTTCTACATAATCCTATGAGAGGCAAGATTTGCACTAATGGTGGTTGGACAGGATATTATGTCGGCCTCTAGTACTATAGATAACCACTAGGAAAATAACCAGGTAGAAAGTATTAATTATTGAATCTTTGATGTAATTCAGTTATAAAAATAAGATATGCAAAGAGCTACACTCTATTTAATGATAAGAGACATACGGTATAATAATGTCTGTAAGTATAATACCGTGTATGCACCTTATGAGATACCAAAACATGAAAACAGTTGGCAATGTATTAATTTATCAAATACATCTTGTCAAGGTATCTTAAAACTGTCTCATTGATATTTGTACTTCAATAAAACAAAAATTAAAAAATAAAAATAAAAATATTTTTTAAAAAATGAGACATTATTTACTGTAACATTCTTTATATTTGCAGAAGTTTTGGAATTTAGTACAAGAAGAATAGGATAATTACAAAACACACATTCAAATAGTGGCCAAACATCTTCAGAAAAAAGTTTGAGTGCCTAATATGTACCAGGAATTTCTTGAATGGTGTTGTCGCGTGACATGTAAAGGCAAAAATCTTGTGACTGTGTATTCCAGCTTATAGGACAATTTTATTTATATGAACTTCATTGGTCAGCATGACATGAGGGAAAGGTAACATGAACATCAGTGGGTAAATTCAAAAATCTCGTGACTGTCTATTCTAATTTATAGGACAATTCTATTTATACAAACTTCAGTGGTCACCAGTCTGTGGGAGATAAGAAATTTTAAATGGTAGGCTTTCTTTTCCACAGTAGAAAAAAGTTGTGCTTATCTTTTCCTTTGAATTATCAGAAATTTATTGTATTTCTTTTTTTTGTTTGTTTTTCTTTTTTTTTTTATTTTAGGGAAGGTTCTACAGTGTTCAGGGTCTCACTACTAGATTGGACTCATAGTGGTCTGCCTGTTTACAGCTTGCAAAGAGCTGGGATTACAGGTGCAAGCCACCACACCGTCTCAATTGCTGTCTCAGCATGCCCGTGGACGTGGACGAGGCCAGCACAACAGGCCTAGAGATCCAACACCTGGCCTGAGCCTGCTTGAAGGCCCTTTAATCCCCTGAGCTATTTGGCCAGCCCTAATTTATTGCATTTCTTATAAGTACTTTTTGCTCTATAAAAGGAATGTGCTTATGTATTCCTTTTTATTATCAGCAATTTATTGCCTATTTGTAAGTAGTTATCAGAGGTCAATGTATGAGTCTTCCTTCCATGTATAAGGTTTTCTTCTCACCTTTGAACTGTTGAAGAACTTTTTATTACAGAATACCCCAAAGATTAGCATATGTTGTTGAAGTACTTTACATTCTAATAATATACTCAAAACCATTTGCAGTGTTTTTTTTTTTTCTTAGTATAGTTTTAGTTAAATAAGAGTAAACAGGGGAACTACCCACTCGGGCCCCCACTTCTGTCCCTCTCTCGGACAGGAGCTTTCTTTCCCTCAATAAATCTATTCTGTTCATTAAAAAAAAATAAGAGTAAACAAATTTGAGAGAAATATGAACTGAAACTTTTGCATGGATGAACTTCTGGAATGTAATTATAGAAAATCATGTCTTTCAACGTTTAGGCTGGTGCATAATCTTTGAAAGCCAACTTAGTTGAAATACAGACTGATTTCAAAAGCTGGACATTATAATTCAATTATGTTTCTCTGAAAAAAAATTTACATAATTCTTGTTCAGTCAGAAAATTTCTTAAATTCATAAATTTTGACTTTATCTGTTTACCTCTCTCTCTCTCTCTATCTCTATAGTCTATTTACATGATCTTCTAAAACTCTGTATTTCAACAGCATAAAAGTTTTCACAGTGTCACTAATATCAATTACATTTTATTGAAAAGTGGTGACAGTTTTAGGTCATTTTATTGGAGACAGGATAACTATATATCTGTCTGAGTCACATCAGTAAATTTCTTCTGATCAGATTTTCTTTGTAATGCTAATTACTCCTATGAAATTATTGTATTTATTCTCTCCTATCTTTCAACATTGCAATTTTTGTGACTTTCGTAGTACTGTCCACAACATTGCTATGTTTTCAGCATTTGATTTTATAAAGTCATGAATTGAATGTTTTACTCCCCTTAAATTCTAGAATTTAAATTAAATTACTTAAACTTGGATTTCTCCCATTCATTTGCTATTATCTTTTGACACTCATCTAGAAACATATAATTTCAGTTGTTCATAATTGAGACCTTATGTTAGGACCTCAGTAAACATAATCTGCATTGCCTTTTTTCACTTTATTACTGGTCTTTTAGGAATGAATTATCCAGCTAAGTAAATCATTGATGCATTCTATTTTCTTTCTTTTCTTTACTGTATTTGGTACAGGGTCTACAGAGTCTACAGTGTTTTACTACATAGATCAACCTCCTAGTGATCCTCTTGTTTTCAGCCTCCCAAGTTTGGGATTATAAGTGCACATCACCACTCTCAGTCTCAATCACAGTCTCAGCCCGCTCTGGGGGTGGGGCCAGCACAGCATGCTAGGGATCAAACCCCCACTGCTGTGCTTTGCCTAAACAGGTGCTTTAGTCCACTGAGATGTCTTGCCATCCCCTATTTCCTTTTTTTGATGCATAACATTGAGAACTTTCAATATTTTTATTCTTATATTTTACTACAGCACTGAAGTTCTTAACTGTATACCCTTTCAGTGCATTGTGTTTTAATTTTAGGTTTATCTCAAAGCAGTTTTTAAGTTTTATTTTCAATTTGTTTTTGTCCCTTGGAGTCTTCATGAGTATTAAGTTTAATTCTGATCAATTTGTAATTTTATAAATTCTTCTTATTGATTTATCTATCCTTTTATAACATTGGGGCATAAATGATTCTTGATATAACATATATATTCTTAAATTTAGTAAGTTTTGTTTGATGTCTTATTTTGTAATGAAGCTGTCTAAGGAATATTTCTTATGCAGCCGGGCATGGTGGCGCATGCCTGTAATCCCAGCACTTGGGAGGCTGAGACAGGAGGATCGTTGTGAGTTCGAGACCAGCCTGAGCTACAAAGTGAGCTTAAGGCCAGCCTGAACTGCATAGTGAGACCCTGTCTCAAAAAATATATATATATTTCTTATGCACTCAAGTATAAAATTTATATATATATATATATATATATATATATATATATATACACACACACATATATACATATATATATTGCTGCCAACGACTGAACAAAACATCATTTTCAAGTAATTTTTTCATTCTCTGTGCTACCTGTGGTCACACAATGTGACAGGGTAGCACAGGTATTAGGCTATGCTCACATATTGAGCTCTAGAACTATCCCAGTACCAGGAGAAATAGCTGTTCCCAGTGGACAGTTCATGTTTTAGTTCACAGTACTTCCACTGGCACCATGGATCTTGGTTTATCCTTCAGACTGTGCTTGTCCTTGTAGTTGTGAGTAATCATGACTCATTGTAGCACTAACTCAGGTGGCCAAATTTCTGTGTTCACCAGCAATACTTCGACATTAGGCAGCAGAACCCCAAATGCATAAAAAGTAGCACCAAGAATCAAAAAATGAGATTATATTAAATTAAAAACTTCTGAAAAGTGAAGGAACTAACCAGTAGAGTGAAAAGACAAAGTATACAATGCGGGAAAGGTGGCATCTACTCCTTGAACACAGTACTAACGTCTAGAATATGTAAAAGCTCAAAACAATTAGATCTTCTCAAAATAAAAGGCCCAATCAAAAAATAAAAATGAATCAAACTTAAGAACTTAATGTTATGTAAAATAAGTCAGAGGGGGTGAACAGAGGAGAGAGGAATGAGGAAAAATAAATCAAGATACATCATGTACAGGCACACATTTCATATGATGAATATGATCTCTCACTCTCTCTCTCTCTATATATATATACATATATATATAATAAACAATAAAAGTGTTTAATAGATAATAGAAGGAAAGTGAAACAAATTTTACACTTGTTAACATAAAAATAAAAATGGACAATTGACATAGACACTTCTCAAAAGAAGTGCAAATGATCATAAGAATAATGTTACACGTGTTTTGTCATATATAAAAATGCAATTCAAAACAACACCGAGATTACATTTTACTTCAGAATGTTGAAATTTTTACTATCACCATGATCTCAAAAACCAACAAATGCTGGGGGCCAGGAAGATGGCTTAGGGAAATAAAGTGCTTCCTGGCAAGCGCAAGGGTCTGAGTTCAATCCCCAGGTCCACCAAAAAAAAAAAAAAAAAAAAAATGCTGCTGAAGATTTGTAGGGGAAAAAACAAACCCTTCTACATTTTTGGTAGGAGTGAAAGTAATATATAACCTCTATGAATATCACTATAGAGATTCATAAAAAAAATAAAACTAGCTTTTCTGTGAAGCTAGGTATATATCTTCTGGGTATATGCCTGAAAGAGTAAAGGGAGTCATATTACAATGATGCATGAAATTACATAGTTATAGCAGCACAACCATAATAATTGAATCTATAAGCAATGGTGAACATATCACATAAAAATGTGTTATTTATAGAGTACTACTCTGCCATAAAGAAAGATGAATTTGAGACATTGTAAGAAAACAAATGCACCTCAAGACCTTAATGTTCTGTGAAATAAGTCAGAGGGGGTGAATGGAGGAGAAGGAATTGGAAAATAAAAATAAAGATCTGTCATGGACAGATATAAATTTCCTATGATGAATATGATCATCATGCATATCTAAATTGTACCAATAAACAATAAAAACTTTTAAAAGATAACAGATGGAAAGTGAAACCAGTTTTTGCTTATTACCTTGGAAATAATGAACTTATGCATCTCAGGCCCCTTTTTAAATAGTCAGAGCCTGAGCTGAAGCAATGAGTCAGCCTTCTGGAAACCATAGGAAAAGATCCTGCTCTCTGTGAAGGTTTATGTGGAGCAAACTCATGACAAGAAGCTTGGCCTTATCAAGGTCACAAGTAAGTGACAATGGGATACTGACTAGACAGAAAGCTATAGCAACAGATGTGGAGATGAAAATAGAAACAGAAATCAATGGAAATAGTTATAAAGAGAAGTCAGAGACTGAGACATGTTAAGAACACAAACACAAGGGCTAGGGAGATAGCTCAATGGTCTGAGCTTCTGCATGGCAAGCTCAGGGTCTCAGATTCAACCCCAGTACCACCTGCTGAGCCGGCCCCATCTGTATGTTCGCCAAGTAGGCTATTGAAATCAGGCGCTGTGATGCATGTCTGTAATCTTAGCACTGAGGAGACTAAAACAGGAGGGTCATTATGAGTCCAAGCTGTATAGCAAGACCCTATACCAAATACATAAATTTAAAAAAGAACACAAATATGAATTTGTCATTATCGTTATTATAAAAGTAGTTGCAGATATCAGAAGAGAGTGTTTTATATGGTCAAGAAATAATTTCATAATCTGTATTATCAAATAAAAACAAAATGTATAAGTTGTCCAAAATGTACTTTATTTGAAAGAATTATTGTGACAATGGGACCCCTGTAGTAGAGAAAACAGTACAACTTCAGACACTATAATAATCCCTAAGCCAAGGCAGAAAGGTGATTTCTTTTATGAGGAAGAATCAACCAGACTAGGATGGGGCTACTGGAATAATACAACTTTTTTTTTTCCTGAAGTCAATAGACTACTACATTATGTCAGAAAGCTGGAGTTTCATGTCGGATGAGGAAGATGGTAAGTAAATTTTAAGACAGTGGCAGGGGGGAAAGCTTACTAGTATTTGGTTGCATTAACAGGACATTTTTCTACTGATATGTGAGGAAAATCACTCACCTAATCTTTGGTTAGTCAAAGAATGAGAATTTAAAGCATTTTTTTGCTTTTATAAGTTTCTGAAAACATGTATCTTAGCTAAGTCACATAAGGTCCTTTGCAGTAAGCCTTCTTTAATATTTAAAGTTTTTTATTAGTTCATATTTGTAGTACATGCAGTTTACAATCCACTCAGGAAGAAGATACTCATATATACTACAGCTTGTTTAATTTTTTCCTTAAGTTACCTTCCTATTCCCTTTACCCTTCCTCTGTCTTGCCCTAATTTTTCTATCCCAATTTTCCTTCCTGTTGATATTACTTACTGGCAAGGTTAACATGAACATAATCATGTTATGACATGTGACATTTACATTCACTTAGGTTATCCACTTCTATTACATTGGCATAATGTACTTACTTCCCCTTCTCCTCACTCCTCACCCTTGTTTCCTTCGACCACTTTCCTATTGTACAAGATCCATTACTCAATTCCGCCCACGCCCGCCCAGCCCCAGAGACCGCCCGAGACAGCACGGCCAATTCCATCAGCCTACTCGATCCTGCCTGTGCTGCCCAGCCAGAGACCGGCCTGAGACAGCGGCTGACTCCAGCGGCCTCCTGGATTCTGCCCCAAGCTCTCCCAGTGAGTGGGAATTTGCATCACTCACCAGGCTTCCAAGATCAGTGAGTGTATGGTGAGTCTGAGGGAGAGCCATTGGCTTCATCCCACGTGTGCTACCCGGATAACCGCCCCCAAGCCCTCCAAGCCAGTGACCAGCCTGAAACCTCAAGACCCACTCACCAGCACCTCACCGGATCCCCTTCCCTAAAGCCTGATGAGTGAGTGGGAATTTCCCCGATTCTCTGGGCATCAAAGTCCAGTGAGTGTAGAACTCCAGGCCCGCCATGCCAGAGAGACATTTCCCAGTGATTGACAGTCCCACCCCATGGCCCCAGACCCACTGCAGGTCAGCCTGGAGTGAGAACTCCAAGCCTGCCACACCAGAGGGACATTTCTCACCAATCTTCAGTCCCACACCATGGCCTGAAACCCAGCCCAGCCTGGCCTGTGAGTGAGGGCTCCAGGCCCGCTGCACAGGAGGGATCTTTCCCAGCTTTCCCTGGTTCCGTCCTGTAGACCCAGACCCAGCACAGGCTGGCTGACCCAGTACAGCCTACTTGGTGAATAAGATCAACCACTATCCCTTTGTGAGCCCAGAAGACCCACCAAAGCCCAGGCCCACCCACCTAGAGAGTGACCTGTCTGACACAGGAAGGCTGACCCCGGCAATTTTCCAGATCCTGGCCCCAAAGCCAGCCAAGAGAGGGGGAATTTTCATCACTTGCTCTGCATCCCAGTTCGGTTTGTGCTTGCCTGAACAAGGAACCAACAGAGGGGAACCACAGGAGCTACAGCAAAAAAGGAACAGAACACAACATCTACATGCAGGATAGGCATACCTGAATAATCTCAAACTTAATAGACTGGCACCCAAATTTCATTACATGCTAAGGTTATAGCTGCACCAAAGCTCTACACCAAAGGTCAGAGGTCAGTGTTATACAAAATGACAAATACAAGGAGAAAAACACAATCTCAGGCTGCAAGTCCACCAGTGAGGGCAGAAGACATTACCTCAGCTGAAATGAATGAATTAACAGATATAGCAGCAAAGGAACAACAGCAGAAAGGTATAGAGGAAATCACATGAGAATTAATTCATCAAATAAAAAAAGAAATATCTGAATACATAGTATCTGAAATAAAGAATCAATTCTAGAAACATTGGGGGGGAAACCAATGCTCACCCAAAACAAGTGAAAAGAGCACTATTCCAGCTGAAATGTATGAATTAACAGCATCTGAAGCAAAGAAACAATAGCAGAAACATCATGAGGAACTCAAAGCAGAAATAATTTCTGAAATCAAACAAGAATTCGTTGAAAAAAAAGAATCTTTGAAATCATAGCATCTGAAATACAGGAACAAGTTCAGAAATATACAGAGGAAACCCTACTTGGAAGAAACACTGCGGAAAAAGAATTAATAACTACCTGGATAAAAAAAAAATGACATGGATAAAAAGATTGAGGAGATCAGAAATATGATGGATTCCTTGAAAGAGCAATACAGAAAAAAAAAAAAAATAGAATACATGAAACAGAGCAAAGACATAGAAGAACTAAAAATATCAATCATGAGTCTACAAAACCATTTGAGTGAAAGCAAAGACAGAGTTTCAGATCTTGAAGATGCTGGAGCAGCTAGAGAAAAGGTGAGAAAAGATCTCTTAAAAACAAAGAGAATGCAGGAAAAAATAATCCATCACCTGCAAGATGACGCCATGATGAACAATGTGAGAATAATTGGTATCAGTGAGAATGAAGGAGTCAATACAAATGACATAAAAAGAGTTTGGGGAGAAATCGCAGAAAACTTCCCAAATATGAGGAAACAATCCAACATTCAGGTCACCGAAGTATACAGAACACCAAATAACTTCAACCCAAATAGAAACACACAGAGACATATAATAGCTAAGATCTCAGAAATCCAACACAAAAATAATATACTGAAAGCTGCTAGAGAGAAGAAGGAGCTCACATTTAAAGGAAAACCCATCAGAATTACAGCTGACTTCTCAACACAAACAATGAAGGTAAGGAGAGCATGGAGCAGAGTTCTTCAAGTCCTACACAAAAACAAATTCCAGCCCAGACTATTATACCCTGCAAAACTCTCTTTCAAGTTTGGTGGAGAAGTGAAATACTTCCATGACAAAGAACAACTAAAGAATTTCATGATTACAAAGCCAGCCCTTCACAGGCTGCAGAAAGATGTTCTAGAGAGAGACCACAATAACCAGAACTCCGTGAATGAGAATGGAAGGAGCCCACTAAACAGGACAGACAATTAAACACAGGTCACAAAGGAATAAACACCACCAGGCAAATATCATGACAAACAGAAGTCAGCACATTTCAATTATAACCATCAATGTAAACGGACTCAGTTTTCCAATTAAGAGAAATAGACTGGCAAAGTGGATTAGGAAACAAAATCTAACAATATGCTGTATACAACAAACACAGTTAACTGAATTGGACATTCATAGGCTCAAAGTCAAATGATGGAAAACAATACTACATGCCCCAGCACCTCAGAAAAAAAAGCAGGAGTAGCAATTCTGTTCTCAGACATTCTCAATTTCAAACCAAGAAGGATCAAATGACACAAAGAAGGCCACTATATATTGGTCAGGGGAAAAATTCAAGAGCAAGAAGTAACACTCATAAATACCTATGTACCAACCACAGGAACACCCAACTCTGTAAGACAAATCTTAATAGACATGAAAAACTTAATGTCTAAGAACACAATCTTAACAGGAGACCTTAACACAGCCTTATCTCAAAAAGATAGATCAACTAGACAAAAAATTAGCAAGGAAGTAGCAGAATTGAACCAGAGCTTGGAACAAATGGACCTGGTGGACATATATAGAGTGTTCCACCCAACCACATGCGAATACACATTTTTTTCAGCTGCACACGGGTCATTTTCCATAATAGACCACATACTAGTCCAGAGGTCATGCGTAAGTATATGCAAGAAAATATAAATTATCCCATGCATACTATCTGACCACAGTGCAATGAAACTGGAACTAAATGACAAAAGAAACCAGAAAAACCTCCTAAATTCATGGAAAATAAACAACAAACTACTCAGCAATCTATGGGTCACAGAAGAAATTCAACAATATCTACAATTCAATGAAAATTCAAAATGACAAAAGAAACCAGAAAAACCTGCTAAATTCATGGAAACCAAACAACACCCTACTCAGCAATCAATGGGTCACAGAAGAAATTCAACAAGAAATTCAACAATATCTACAGTTCAATGAAAATTCAAGTACAACTTACCGGAATTTATGGGATGCGATGAAAGCAGTTCTTAGAGGGAAAATCATAGCTATGAACTCACACATTAGGAAAACAGAACGGGAACAAATTAGCACCCTCATGTTGCACCTCCGACAACTAGAAAAGGAAGAGTAAATGAAACCCAGAGTGCAAAGATGGGACGAAATCATAAAGATTAGAGCAGAAATTAATTCAATTGAGATGAAGAAAACAGTTCAAATAACCCACAAATCAAACTTTTTTCAAAGTTCTTTGAAAAACTAAATAAAGTTGATAAGCCTCTAGCCAACCTCATCCAAAAAAGAAGCAAAAGAAAATTCAAATACAAGCAATAAGGAATGAAAAGGGTGAAATCACCACAGACCCGGCGGAAACTCAGAAGATTACCAACAATTACTTCGAGAATCTTTATGCTCACAGAATAGAACACAGAAGAAATGGACAGATTCCTTGAAAGGTACAAAGTACCAAAACTGAATCATGAATATTTAACAACTCTCAATAAGCCAATAACAGCCAACGAAATACGAAACATAATAAAAAGCCTACGAACAAAGAAAAGTCCAGGTCCTGATGGATTCACAGCTGAATTCTACAAGAAATTTATAGAAGATATAATCCCCACATTCCACAAACTCTTCAATGAAGTTGAAAAGGAAACAGTCCTCCCAAAATCATTTCTGGAGGGAAGTATACTGATTCCAAAACCAGGAAAGACACAACCAAAAAGGAGAACTACAGGCCAATCTCCTGCATGAACATAGATGCAAAAATACTCAACAAAATCCTGGCAAATAGAATACAGCAAATCATCAAGAAGATCATACACCATGACCAGGTAGGATTCATCCCAGGGATTCAAGGATGGTTCAATATTTGAAAATCTATAAATGTAATACACTATATTAATAGACTGAAATCTAAAAACCATATGATCATCTCAGTTGATGCAGAGAAAGCTTTTGACAAAGTCCAACACTCATTCATGTTCAAGGTCCTACAGAAAATTGGAATAGATGGACTCTATCTTAACTTGATAAAAGCCATCTATGACAACCCAAAAGCTCATATAATCCTAAATGGGGAAAAACTGAAATCTTTTACTCTTAAATCAGGTCCAAGACAAGCATGTCTTCTATCGCCCCTCCTATTCAATATAGTCTTGGAATCCTTAGCAACAGCTATTAGAAAAGAAGGAGAAATAAAGGGAATAAGAATAGGTAAAGAAGAAGTTAAATTATCATTATTTGCAGGCGGCATGATACTTTACTTGGAAGACCCCAAAAATTTCACCAAGAAACTACTAGAACGGATACTGAAATTCAGTAGCATAGCAGGATATAAAGTCAATACTCAAAAGTCAATAGCATTCCTCTACACAGATAACAAGCACACTAAAAGGGAAACAATAGAAACAATATCTTTTACAATAGCACCGCGGAAAATGAAATACCTTGGGATTCACTTAACCAAGGAAGTCAAAGATCTTTTCACAGAAAATTACAACACCCTAAGAAAAGAGATTATAGAAGATTTCAGAAAATGGAAAGATATTTCATGCTCCTGGATAGTAAGAGCCAACATAGTGAAGATGGCCATACTCCCAAAATTTCTGCACAGATTTAATGCAATCCCTATCAAACTGCCACCAACATACCTCCCAGACATAGAGAAATCATTCCTAAAATTTATTTGGAACCACAAACGACCTAGAATAGCAAAGGCAATCTTGGCCAAAACAGACAAGGAAGGAGGCATCACAATTCCTGACTTGAAATTATACTACAAAGCCACTGTGATAAAAATCAACATGGTATTGGCAACAAAATAGACCTGAGGATCAGTGGAATAGATTAGAAGACGCAGAGGCATCTACAATCACACCCAGCCATCTGATCTTTGACAAAGGAGTTAAACAAGCTCACTGGAAGAAAGATAGCCTGTTTAACAAATGGTGCTGGAAAACATGGCTTTCTACATGATGAAAACTAAAACTTGACCCAGCTCTATCACCATGCACTAAGTTAAAGTCAAAATAGATTAAAGATCTAAACATTAAAACAGAAACACTCAGTCTCCTGGAAGGGAAAGAAGGAGTAACTCTTGAAGACATACGGTTAGGTAAAGAGTTCATGAACAAACATATTGGCACAGGAAACACTTGAAAGAATCAACAAGTGAGATCAACTCTTTTTGAGGAGCTTCTGCGTGTTAAAAGAAATTGTCAACAGAGTGAAAAGACAACCCACAAATTTTGAAAAAATCCTAACTAATAAGCAATCAGACAGAGGTGTGCTGTCTAGAATATATAAAGAACTAAGATATAACAGGGCCCTCAAATTTAAAGACCCAATTCAGAAATGGGCATCTGAGATGAATACACACTTCTCAGAGGACGAAATTAAAGAAGCAAATAAATATATGAAAAAATTCTCCACATCGCTAGTCGTCTGTGAAATGCAAATAAAAACAACACTGAGATACCATCTCACTCCAGAAAGAATGGCTATCATAAGGAAATCAACCAACAACAAATATTGGAGAGGTTGTGCGGAAAAGAGAACACTTCTCCACTGCTGGTGGGAATGCAGACTGGTACAACCATTGTGGAGATCAGTGTGGTGACTCCTCAAAAGAGTAGGACTGGAAATCTCATTCAAGGGGCTGGGGAGATGGCTTAGTAGAATAAGTGCTTCCCTGGCAAGTGCAAGGCCCTGAGTTCAATCCTTGGTTCCGCAAAAAAAAAAAACAAAAAGAAAGAAAGAAAAAGGAAAAGAAAAGAAAAGAAATCTCATTCAAGCTGGCTATCCCCCTACTGTGAATTTTCCCAGAGGAACTGAAAACATATCATAGTGATATTTATATACCTATGTTTATAGCAGCACAATTTGTGATAGCAAAATCTTGGAAACAACTAAGATGTCTGTCACATAAGGAGTGGCTGAAAAAGATGTAGTATTTCTATATAACAGAGTATTACTCAGCTATGAGGAATGATAAACTTGAAGCATTTATATTGAAGTTGATGCCACTTGAACATATACTCATAAGTGAAATAAACCAGACACACATGTGCAAATATCGTATAGTCTCCCTAGTATAAGAAGTCAAAAGAAGAAATACAAATAGAAATGTACAACAACAACTAAAAAGAATTGAGTCAGATAGTAAGGGCAAACTGAAAGGCATATGCTGAAGGGTACTAATCAGCTTTTCTTCTGAATGGTTAACAACCTAAGTTCATAGATCAAAAATTGGAGAAATAGAAGATCCGCAAGGTCAGCCAACATTTTGGCCCTAGCCTTTCAAGGTCACCAAAGAC
Organism: Ctenomys sociabilis; assembly: GCA_004027165.1. Lineage (NCBI taxonomy): Eukaryota > Metazoa > Chordata > Mammalia > Rodentia > Ctenomyidae > Ctenomys > Ctenomys sociabilis. The sequence continues at coordinate 46,023 of PVKA01004318.1, forward strand.
TCAGGACATAGGAGAACCTGTACTGTAACATCATGAAATTCAGTTGAGCCCCTAATTTTCTGATCAAGGAGATTATGGAGCCACAGAGGAAAGAGACTGATGATCTATAGTGTGCCTGGGGAGAGTCACATGGAGAGAAAACTTTCTCTCAGGTTCTCACAGGGAGCAAACTGGTCAAGCAATGACCATGACCCATCCATTTGGCTGACACAGACAAAAGATCTACAGAGTAAGGTACAGGATTGCAAGATAAACCCTAAAGGGACTTCACTGACCTCATCAGAAACAAAAGCTACATTTTTTGTCCTATAGGTCTTCCTCTATCTAGGTCTTAACCATCCAGCTGAAAAGTATAAAATGAGGTATATAACATGAGGTCATAATAACAAGTTGAGCTGTAAATGGCTATAGTCAACAACTTCTTCAGATAACTCACTATTATTGCGGACTGCTAGATTTTGTTTGATTTTGTTGCCAAGTTCAGGCACCTATAATGGTTTAATGACAAGGGAGTGCCCATCTTTGACAGTTCTAGACAAAAAAAAGAGGGATACAAGAGAAGAACCATGATGTGTTTGTATAAAAAGCACAGTTAGGATAAATATGCAGTGCTTCTGCATAAATCTATGAGAAGCAAGATTTGCACTAATAGTGGTTGGACAAGATATTATGTCGGCTTCTAGTACTATGGACAACCACTAGGAAGATAACAAGGTAGAAAGTATTAGTTATTGAGTCTGTGATATGATTCAACTTTAAAAATGTAAGTATACAGCTACACTTTCCTAATTCATTGATTAGAGATATCTACTATAATAGTGTCTGTAAGTATAATATCATGTATGCACCTTGTACGATATCAAAACATTATGAAAACAGTTTGCAATGTATTAATTATCGAATCTGTCCTGTTAATTTGGTTTGAAACTGTCTCATTGCTATTTGTTCTTCAATAAAAATAAATAAGGAAAAATAAATAAATGAAGGACAATTTTTAGTGAAAAAAATATATCTGTATATACAAAATAGAATAGATATACAGCTACATTTTCTTAGAGAAGAAAGATTTGTACTAATAGTGTTTAGACAAGATATCATGTCTGCATCTTGTACTATGAATAACTACTATGAAGACAACAATATGCATTGTGTTAATTATTGTAACTATACTACTAACTTGTTTTGAAATTGTCTCATTGCTATTTCTTTCTCAATAAACTTAATTAAAAATCGAAAAAAAAAAAAGATATTGGTATTCAGAATGTAAAACGCATCCACAAAAATACATGGGAGCTGAAGCCAGAATACAGGCATTATCAAGGAAAAGAAAAGAATGATTAAGATGGTCTTTAACTGCGTGCAAATGGAACAGCTCCCAGGAAACTGCACAAGCAACATTCATACCAGGATGGTTGGCCACCTCTGTTAATAGGAGTTAAGTGACTGGGACTTCAATTTTTCATAGTTTAAAAAAAAAAAATGGAGACAGGGTCTTACTGTAGTTCAACTGAGTCTTCACTCACTAGCCCAGGCTGGCCTTGAACTCACAGTAATCCTCCTGCCTCAGTCTCCCAAATGCTGGGACAACAGTCATGTGCCACAACACCTAGCCTCTAAAAAATTTTTGACCTAAAATTCTATAAAGTATCTTAATTGTTCTTTGAGAAAAAAAACATAAATTTATTTATAGACATAATTTGTATTCAACCTTACTGTTCACAATAGGAACAGGGGCTGGGGATTAAAAGGGTTTCTGATTTTTAAGTGTTAATTTTTAAAATATAAGAGTAAGAAAATTTTGTAATTTTTCTGTCCTTATTGTATCTCTAAGGAGCTGAGGAAATACAGATCCATAGTGATTGGTATACACAAGGAAAAAAGGCCAATCACAGAAACTGTTAAAAAAATTAAAAAACAAAGTTTGTTTTTCTGAAATTGTTGAAGAATAGAGCTGTCTTAACAGATGATCATGGTTCACATTCAGACATGTGTAAATAAAGGAGAACATTTTAGGTTGTAGTGAAGTGGCAATTTTCATCATTAGCTTATTTTACCCTAGCAATAATTGATAAAAGAAATGAAGAAAGGGGCTGGGAGATGGCTCAGTGGAATAACTGCTTCCCTGGCAAGCGCAAGGGCCTGAGTTCAATCCCTGGTTCCACAAAAAAACAAAAAAAAGAAAAGAAATGAAGAAAATCATGATCAATTAATGTTTCTTTTGTTTTCTTTCAAAATAATTGAAAATTAAATACCTGTTAAGAATTTCAGGAAATATCTCTTCAATTAGAGCTTCTGAAAAACCAGCTTTGCCCCCAGAGTTGTACTACTCACTCAGCAGGCTTGTGCTGGTGCTCACATGACATGATAATAGCCTATCAAGTCAATAGCATTCCTCTGCACATATAACAAACACACTGAAAGAGAAACAAAAACTTTTCCAATAGCACCATGGGAAATGAAATACTTAGGAATCAATCTAACTAAAGAAGTAAAAGATCTATTTAATGAAAATTAAAGTACTCTGAAAAAAGAGATCATAGACAATTTCAGAAAATGGAAAGATATTTCCTCCTCCTGCATAGGAAGAATCAACATTGTGAAGATGGCCATTCTCCCAAAATTGTTATACAGATTTAATACAATTTCTATCAAAATACACCAACATACATCACAGATATAGAGAAATCATTCATAAAATTTATTTTGAACCAGAAAAAAGTAGAATATTAAAGGCAATCTGGGCTACGAAGGCAAGGCAGGAGGAATTACAATTCCTGACTTGAAATTATACTACAAAGCTACAGTGACAAAATTAGCATGATATTGACAAAAAAGAAAAAAAATAGAGCAGAGGATCAATGGAATAGATTAGAAGATGCACAAGCAACTACAAACACACATTTACCTTCAATAAAGGGGCCAGACATGCTTACTGGAAGAAAGATAGCTGCTTTAACAAATGGTGCTGGAAAAACTGGCTCTCTACATGCCAAAAACTAAAAATTGACCCAAGTCTATCACCACAGACTAAACTAGAGTCAAAATGCATTGAAGATCTAAACATTAAAGCAGAAACACTGAATCTCCTGAAAGAGAAAGTAGGTGGAAATCTTGAAGACATAGGGGTAATAAAACAGTTTATGAACAAAAATCAAACCACATGGGAGTTCTTGAAAGAATTAACAAGTGGGACTTCCTCTGATTGAAAAGTTTTTGCAAATCAAAAGAAATTACCAACAGAGGTAAAAGACAGCCCACAAATCTGGTAAAAGTCTTAACTAATAAGCAATCAGACATAGGTCTTCTATCTAGAATTTAAAAAGAACTAAAAAAACATTAGGGTACCAAAATTTAAAGACCCAGTCCAGAAATGGGCATCTGAAATGAACACAAACTTCTCAGAGGAAGAAATTCTAGAAGGTAACAAGAACATAAAAAAATGATCCACATCACCAGCCGTTGGTGAAATGAAAACTGAAACAACACTGAGATAACATCTCACCCCCCCAAAAAAAATGGCTATCATAAAGAAATCAAACAGTAACAAATGTTGGAGAGGATGTAGGGAAGGAAAAAGGAACCCTTCTCTACTGCTGCTGGGAATGTGCACTGGTGCAAGCCAGTGTGGAGTCCCCTCAAAAAAAAACCAGGACTGGAAATCCCATTCAGTCCAGCTAAATCCTGTCTGGGAATTTTCACAAAATAACTGAAAACATATCAGAGTGACATATGTTTGCTTATGTTTATAACAGCAGAATTTGTGATAGCCAAATCTTAGAAACAACCAAAATGACTGTCACCTGAGGAATGGTTTAAAAAAAAGATATAGTGTTTTATGCATTGGAGTATTAATCACCTATAAAGAAAAAAATTCGAATTCTTCATGTGTAAGTGGATGCAACTTGAAGATGTACTCATCAGTGACATAAGCCAGGCCCATATATGTAAATATCTTTTTTTCTCCCAAGAATAAAAACTCAAAAGAAGAAATAAAACTCGAAGGTATAATGCAGTTAAATGGAATAAGCACTTCCCTAGTAAGCGCAAGGGCCTGAGTTCAATTCCCCGTTCTGACAAAAAAGAGAGGGGGGTGGAGAGAGAGAGACAAGAAAAAAAAGTTGTACAATTGTCCAACCACAATGTTATATATGGGTTCATTTCTAATTTCTGTATAAAAATATGTAATTTTTTTTCATGTTGTATAGGGCTTTAAAGTTTAGAATATCCATGGTTGCTGGAAAATAGCAGTTCCATGGTTTTATTTTCAGATTCCCTTTGGGATGTCTTATTTTTTTTAATTTTTTATTAATTTTAATGAGAAAGAAATAGCAGTGAGAGTTTCAAAACACGTTATTAGGACAGTTACAATGATTAATAGATCGCATACTGTTGTCTTCATAGTAGTTATTCAGAGTACAAAATGCAGACATGATCTCTAAGGCTATTGATATTTGGACAGATAGTGATGTTAAGCTCAACTGCCTGTGTTACAGGGTAATAATATCATTAAGCTTCTCTTCTGGAGAGTTAACAACTTAAGTTTGCAGACCAAAAAATTAGAGAAAAAGAAGAGCTACAAGAATAGTCAACATTTTGGTCCTAGCCCTTCAAGGTCAGGGAGGATTCATGGCATAAAAGAACATGTTCTGTGACATCCTGTAACTTAGTGGTGTTCCAATTTCTAATCAAGGAGATTATACAGCCACAGAGAAAAGTTATTGACAATGTATAGTGTGCCTGAGGAGAGTCACCTAGGGAGAAAAATTTCATTCAGGCTTTCACAGAGAGAAAATTAGTCAAGCAATGGCCACGACTCACCCAGATCGCTGACACTGACAAAAGGTGGTGTACGTGGCTTCAGCGTAAATCCTGAAGATATTTGACTGACCTTATCAGATAGATAGCAAAAGTTACATTTTTATTTATATAGGTCTTGCTTTAACTTGGTCTTAAACACCCAGCAGAAAACTATGACCACAAGGTTTAAAGGTAATATCATATTAATTTGTTGAACTGTGAAAGGCTCAAGTTAACAACTTCTAATAGTTGCTGGTTCTGCTGATAACCCACTACTATCATGGACTACTGGACTATATTGAGTTATTTTGCTCCATTCGAGTACCTACAATACTTGAACTGGCAGCAACTATGAAAAAGGGGGATATATTAGAAGCCAAGAAGCTAGGAAATCAATCAAATATATGAAGGTGGTACTTGGCTCAGTGCCTAAAGCAAACAAGCTACCTCACTCCTGAGATGAACATCCTGTCTGGTTAATGTTTGCTGTCAGTTGCTATGGAATCTAATATCATGTGTTACTAACTTCATAAAAGTGTAAATAAAGGATAGTTTTGTTGTGAAAAAATGGGGAAGGAAATATATATATATATATATATATATATATATATATATATATGAGTTAGAATAGATATACAGCTACTTTCTCTTAGTTCACTAAGAATAAAAGTTTGTAGTAACTTAGACAAGCTTTCTTTTGGGGCCAGGGAGATGGCTCAGTAGAATAAGCACTTCCTTGACAAGTGCAAGGGTCTGAGTTCGGTCCCTGGTTCCGAAAAAAAAAAAAAAGATATCATTTCTACATCTTGTCCTCTGAATTAATACTATGATGACAACAATATGCAATGTATTCATTATTATAAACATTGTACTAACCTGTATTGAAATCGTTTCATCACTATTCTATTTTTTTCATTGAAATGGATAAAAAAGAAAAAAAGAAATAGCCTTTTTTATATTATTAGCATATTTCCTATTATAATTATTTGAAAACTTGCTGAAAACAGTGTATATGTGCTGTGTTAATATGTTAAGGTAATTTTTCTTCATGAGTTGATTATCTTTGTTAAAGTGTGATGTAAATATGCTTCGTCACTTAAAACACATAAATCATGTTATATCACTGTTCTACTGAAACTCTCTAATATCTTCCGATTATTCTTAGACTAGTCCCCAAAATTTCAAAACCCAATCCAAAAATGGCCGTCTGAGATGAACACACACTTCTCAGAGAGAGAAAAACAAGTGGCAAATCAATGTTCCACAGCACTGGCTATTTTTAAAAAATGCAGATTATAACAGCATTGAGATATCATCTCTCTACAGAAAGATTGGCTATCATAAAAAAAAATCAACGAATAACAAATGCTGGAGAGGCTGTGGGGAAAAGGGATGCTTTCTCCACTGCAGGTGGGAATGTGGAGTGGTACAACCACTATGGAAATCAGGGCAGAGGCGCTTCAAAAACTAGGACTAAAATCCCATTCAGTTCAGCGATTCCCCTCTGGATATTTTCCCAAAAGACCTGTAAACATCATACCATAGTAATATATGTGCACCCATGTTTATAGCAGCACAATTTGTCATAGACAAATCTTGGAAACCACCAAAATGTCTATCACTTGGAATGAATAAGAAATATTTGTTATTTTTATACAATGGCATACTCCTCAGCTATAGAGAAAAACAAATTCAAAGCCTTATAGGCAAGTGGATACAAGTAGAGGCTATACTCACAAATGAATCATACCCACGTGTGTAAATATTATGTTGCCTCCCTAGACTAAGAAACTGAAAGAAGAAATAAAACTGAAAGGGATAATTGATACAGTGAAATGAGTTCAAGAATTAAACAATAAAGAGAGAAAGGAGGAAAGTTAGGGGAAAATGAAGGACAGAAAATTATGAGTGTATATATACAGGCCAACGGACATGATTGTAACATCAGTTATTTGAAAATAGTAGTTGACATTTAGAATTTTCACCTTGACTCACTCTGTGTGTGAACTCTGTGATCTGAGCAGCTAGATTGAGGACTGCAATGTGTAACACAAAACCCACAGCTAAATACCTCTCATCCTGGCCTTCTAAATGTTCCCTCTTTCTAACATCTTGTCCATTAGTATAGTCCCTTAAAAATAGTTTTTTTTAAAGAGAAGAATCCTACTAACCTGTTTTGAAACTGTTTCACTGCTATTTTATCCTTTTTTTTCTCATTACAATGAATAAAAAAAAAAAGAAAAAAGAAAGAGAAGAAAAAAGTTAAAATTCCTGGAAAGCAAGCATCAATATTCAATTAGTTGTCCAATCTTGCATAACTATGTCTGTTAATGTAAATAATAGTTTTGAGGTTAAAAATAGGTGATATAGCAACCAGTGTTAATTAGCTATTCCTGTTTTAAAAAGCCATAACATATGTATTACTGTATGTTATCCTGTTTCAGTCCACTTTTCTGGGGTATATTTGCTACTGTTTTTATACTTCAAAACAAAGTAAATTAAATTTTAAAATTAAAAATCATAAATAGATATTTTAAATTTCAAAGTAAAGGAACAAAACAACCTTGAAAAACTAAACTACAGGAATATATTATTCTCAGTATTTTAAAAAGTATCTGTGATGTATGTGTGCGTTTCGGGCTAGGTTTTGCTCTAGACAAAGTAGCTCCCATTTTACATCCTCTTTCCTCTGCTTCCTGAATGGTGGACTAAAGCCCTGGTCCCTCAGCTGGGTGTGGTCATTAGATTTTCTCAGCACTGCAGAGGAATGCAGAGATGGGGCCTTCATCCCTGCACCATGTTCTGGCTTTGGGACATGGTGAGTTAGAAGCACTGAGCACACAGACTCATCTCCTGTCAGGTCTGCCTGACTGGTTAGGAACTTCCTCGCAGGCAGAGTTGAGGACATTAGTGCAGGATCTGATTGCTGGTAGGACTGCTTCATTTCATTCCTGAGTTTAGGCTGACAGGAAATTTCCTGTAGAGCACTGTGACTAGGAGGGTGGGAAGGAGGCAGGACAATTGCCCTGACTTTCAGGAAAGTTTTATGTAAACACAAACATAGTCTGAAAATAAAAGCATACAGAGAACGAGGGAGAGACAGCAAAGCCTTTGAGATCAGCAGCAAAAACTAATCAAAAAATAAATACTAACTCTTGAAAATATGCTGAGGATATGCAGACAATGAGCAAATAAAGAAATGGACCTCTGTGATACTTTACAGAAACAGCAATATCATCCCCACAAAAAGAGAGAAAATTGTATAAAAATTAGTGAATGGAGTCTTTTGTCACTTAGCACAGCAGAGCATATGGCCAATCATGGTGGGAGAGAACAGCCACTGAGGGGGTGTGGATCCTCAAAACTAAGCGTGTTGGCTCACTATGTAGCACCAGCTTCAGGAGATTGGGCAGGGGGATCTACAGACCAATATTTTTTCTAACATAGGGGAAAAGAAAGTAAAATACTATGGTCAAGGGAATCAGATATCACACTGAGCAGGGGCTCTAGATGTTTCTTATGGGACCTTGTAAATGACAAAGTACAAATGGTTATTCTATTAAGGGACTAGGCCTAAGAACTGTCAGATTTTTCTCTGAATGAAGCCAAGAAACTAAACGGAAGATACTAGAAAATCAAGATGTCAACTCTTTTTTACTGAGGGCTGGTGATTGAAGTCAAGATGTGCTGAGCTACATACTGAGTGCTCATTTAAAATTTTGAAACTTTATAAACAAGGCTGTTAATGAATTATTTGGTTGAGTTTCAAATTTATGAGTCACAGCTGATTGAGAGGCTCATATCTGGAATTGCATAACTTAGAAAGTTAGGGAGGAGCATCCAGGTGATTTTGAGCCAGGGCCAGTCCAATATAGTGAGTTCAGTGTCATCCAGAACTACTTAGGCAGACCATGTCTCAACTAATAGAAGTCCTCATGGTCATGTTGTCTCAACCTCCAAATTGCTCACATTACAGGAAAGTGGGGACATAAAACACCATGGTGACACTTAAAACCTAAGGGCCAATATGAGGGCAAGGAGGGACCCTTAGTCTTTGCTACCACAGAAGTAAAGGGTATTTCTATGGGATCAAGAGAGTGTCTTGCCTTTCCAATGTGAAATCTTACATGGAGCTGTTGCAGTGTTGTGTGCAGACCCAATGTGAAGACCACAGCTTCCTACGTTTCCACATCTTGAAATGGGTTTCACCAGAGGAAACAGCGACTGAGTTAAGAGCAATTCAAGAACTGATATAAACCAGAGCTAGTAGAGGACTGGAGGACGTCTGTTTTGATTTGTTCTCTGTATTGCACTAGTAAGAGTCCAGCATCAAGCCCTCGTGCTAAGCTGCACTTCCATTCCTTGGGTTTTTGTATATATAGTGCTGCCACTTTCATGCCAGGTGAATGTCCATGCCTTCCACAGTGAGTAAGTTTGTGACCAGTCTAGGACAAAACCCTGAGTAACCTAGATCCACCTGGGACTAATGGCAAGGATTTTTTGTTGGGGTAGTACCAAGAGCCCCAGAGATTCAGGATTTCTGAATGAAAAGATACACTACAAAATATTGCATAGAATGCTTTCAGCTTTTCATGCACAGAGACTCCTGAGTTATTTATTCAGAAAACATCAAATTTGATGTATTGTGTACTTCAGTCCTTGAAAAGCCAAGGACCAGGAGAGTTGTCACACATGGGGCTGTGATATAGCAATACAAGTGGATGAAATGGGATGATCATAAATCTAAGCTAAGCCTGTGGAACTTGGTGACTAGTGAGATCTTTCATGAAAAACTACCGGAGGATGTAATTTAACTTGTATCCACCTAATTCAACATGGTGGCTTAGTGAAACACTTCTCATTGTAAAAAAAAAATCACAGGATTTTTGTATTGTCAGCAGTCAGGGAGTTTGAGGCGATAGGATTCTATCACATAGATAGATAGATAGATAGATAGATAGATAGATAGATAGATAGATAGATAGATAGATAGATAGATAGATAGATAGAGGGAGAGAGAGACACACACACACACACACACACATAGACACATAGATACATAAATAGATAATAGGCAGAGAGATACATCAATGTGCACTTTAATATCCAGCTAAAGAATCTACACTTTGAGTAAAAGAAAATTTAGGAGATGAGGGGTACTGGACCTAACAGAAGTAGAGGCCTTTTTTTTTTTTTTCTTTTTTTTTTGCAGAACCAGGAATTGAACACAGGCCCTTGAGCTTGCCAGGGAAGCACTTATTCTACTGAGCTATCTCCCTGGCCCAGTAGAGGCCTTTTGATGGGATCTGTGTTATGGATAACACAGGAACCAGATCAGCCAAATAGGAATTTGAATATAGTCTTTTATTTACTGAACTCAGGTCCCTCAGCCATTTCTCATGCAGGAGAAGGCCGATAGGCCCCGAACCAAACGTGGGTAACGGGGGTATTTATAACAGAAATCACATCTAGTTTGGTTAAGCGAGTTTGTTATTTAGCATAGAACAACAGAAAATTATATTCATTTGATACAGCTGCAAACTGTTCGTAACTAAAGGTCTTTTACAGCTTAGTGATAAGTGCATATTTTTACAAGATACATCTTTTTTTTTTTAATGTATCAGTTATTTAATTAGGTTCTTAGTAAGAAATTTAGAACACTAATTTATGAGGATAAACTCCCATTTGTCAGAGCAAAAACAGATCGCAGGTAGCCCCGGAGATGAGGAACAGATTTGATTTTTGCTAAAATCTGTGAGTCCACTGCCTTCTGATCCACCTTGCGCTGCTCTGAAATCTGGTATCTCTCTTTCTCTGTGTCAAAGATCTCACCCTCCTGGTGCCTGGGCTTCCGGAGCTTCTTCTTCTTCGTGAAGTAAGCATCAGTGAGGTGTTTGGGGATTTTCACTTTGCTGATGTCAATTTTTGTAGAGGTGGCAATGACAAATTTCTGGTGTGTTCTTCATAGAGGAACGCGATTAAGGCTGCAGTCACAAGTAGCAAGCCACTGGCCAGCTGCTTCAGGAAGACCGCTCTCTCCTCTGTGACGCCCGGTGAGGATGATCAAGATGGTGCCAGGAGTGAAGCTCGCTCGAAGTTTCCGCACATGCTGACTGCAGGGTTTCTTGCTGTGGCTCAAGAGCTTTCAGGGCACATCTTCAGCAGCGTAGTACCTAGGCATTTTTTGAAGCTTAACCACCTGGCTACCTCCATTCTTGTCCCCACCGACCGGTTTTGTGATCGTAGCAAGAACTTTCTCCTTTTTCTTCTCAACCTTTGATTTAGCAGCTGTGTACTTTCTCTTGTACAAAGCCTTTCTGGAATACATAGCGGATGGGGAGTACCTACCAATTCCTCTAACCAGGACAGGATTTCGGCTGCAGTGGGGCTGCCCTTCTTGGACTTCTTTGCTTTCTTCACCTTACCCTTTTTACCAGTACCACTGGCAGAAGCCTTCTGGGCTTCGGGTTTCTTCTCTTTAGTGTCTGGCTTCTCAGTTTTTTCACCCGCCATCTTGCAAGATGGGAAAGAGAACTCAAGATACATCTTAAGCTGACGGCATTACAGAAGATAGTTACGGAGGGAGTTTGTCTTAGCTTGCTGCCTCAACAAAAAACAGTTATTTATTGTTCAGCAGCCTTGAGCAGAGAGAAAGAGAGTAGATAACAGGAAGCACAAGGGTTTTTTTAAAATAATTTCTCACAGTTAAAGCACAAAGTTCTGTTAACTCTTTACAATCTGTATTTTGCAGTCCTGGAAATCCAGCCACAAGGCTTTGCACTAACGTGCAGCCTTTTTTTTTTTTATTAGTTTTGTCTTCATACAATCAATATGGTGTCACTTCAGCACCACTAATTGCAGGACTCTCAGCCATACACTGTCACTGAGTATTGAAGCAGGTTCTTCACACAGCCAAGGAAAAAATTCATAAGCTTACTAGATCCAACCACCACCAGAGTCAAAGGTTTCATATAGGGTGAATACTAGTGTCCCAGGGAAGAAGTACTTATCATTGTTCTTAGAATACTCCAGACATTGCATGTGGCCCTTGTACCAGAAGATAGTGAAACCAAAGCTTTGTCATCATAGCTGTTTATGTGGCCTTTTCTTGCCTGGAAGTTTCCCAAGTGTCTTAGACCTTGTGTTCCCCAGTGGCCTCCCATAGCACAACTGCTGGACTTTTCAAGGGAAACCTATTTTAGATTTGGTTGCTGAAATAGAGTGGAAGCTGGCAAACATAGATTTATCCAAGAGACAGGAACAGAAAATAAAAGGAAAATGTTGACCATAAAGTCCCATGCCCTGGACAGCTGTGTTAGCTGATACATGTGTCAACTTGGCCAAATCAGTTCCTGCTGTTGTCAGTGTGGGGAATCCAGCATTGAGGTGGGCAGGGCCCAGGAATTGAGAAAGGCTTCCTGTGACCCTGCCAAGTTTCCTGCCTCCCTGCCCAGCTTCCATTGAGAAGTCCCAGTCTTCAGAGGAGCTTGACCTTTGCAGCCGCACCACTTTGGAGGAGCTCCAATCTCTGTGACCTGCTGTCGTTTGCCTTGGAGCCAACAGAATATGGACTGAACCCTCCAATAACTGTGAGCTAAATAAACCTTTCCTTCCTTCATTTTGGTGTGGAGTATTTGTCCCAGCAATGAGTAAAAAGTAACTAAGACAACATCTTTCTGGAATATTAGGACTGAGGCTCAGAAGAGAAAGACCAGCATAGATACTGAGATGAATTTTGTCTGGGAAGAAAACCTCTGTGTCTGCTCAGTAGGGATGCAGTAGGATGTGTCCCAGAGGGAAGGGTAGGAAGGGAGAGAAGCGGAAACAAGAAGATAATATGGGACAAGAGGAAACTGGCTGAACAGTATGATATATTTCCAAACAGTGTTGGACATTCTGAGCCCAAAACCCATTGTAAGAACACTGAACCTTTTTTCCCCCTCAGTTACTGTGTATTTTTGAGGTTTGTTTGCAAAGCAGCTAAAATGGCAACGAAGCAAAAAGGCAGTTCATGTGCAAATGTCTTTATTTACCCATATATACCCCTAGGGATGGATATCAGGCACTGACCTGATTCCTATATGATTCAGTGATTCATTTCATTTGATACAAACTTATTCAATTTTACTTGAGAAATTGCATTTATAATCTTATTGACTGATGATAAATTCTCCCACCTTATGCTCACCTACATAGGTCCCATTTCTCCCTATCTGGAACCTGCCTTAACTCATGGATTTTTCTCTATAACTATCTCTTGATCACTTTAGATCAAGTGTATAAATAACTCTAGAAAGACCTCACTGGGGTCTCTTTCTGCTTCTCTCTTGGAAAAAAGCTCTATTTCCCAAATAAATATGTTCTGCTCTTAAACTCTGTTGCTCCTAAAATTGATTCTTCAATTGTTGAGATTAAAAAATTATCCCTGATATTTTTCAGGCTGAGAGGTTCTTTCACCTATATCAAGAGCTGGAAAGCACCCGCTTTCCAGTGTCACCTTGTACAAGCAGCTGGAAACATGCTACAGCATCTGTCCCCTCAGATGCATCTGCCCCTCTAATCTCAGGTGTATATACACTACTGGCACAAACCCTCCAGGCAAACAGCAAGGAGACTCTGGAAGCATTGAGGATATCCAATCCTATGTGACCTGGAAAGGGCCTTCCTCCATATTGTGAGGGACACAACCAGGGACCAAAATGGTCAACCATAATCAGTCTTCTTACAGAGTATACCAGATTCAGTGGCAAGAAAGGACACCGAAGTTACACTCAGGTTGAGGGCATGTGTTTATTTATGTCAACAGGAACTTGTCAGATCCATTCCCTAATTATCAGCTTCCAATCTCCACTGGTTCAAGGCTGCAATGGGAGATGCCAGAAGGAATTACAGAGGGAGAATGGGCAGTTCACTAGGAATTGGGTCATGCAATACCAATTTAGTGACCATGAAATTTATCAGCTATTTCTAAAAAAAAAAAAAAAAAAAGAAAGAAAAAGAAAACTATCAGGAACTGTAATCCAACCTATTACTTCAGCAGAGACAGTCTGGTGCTGCATACCTGTGAAACAGCACAAGTGAAACTGATGCAGGAGGATCATCACAAGTTTGAGACCAGTGACACTGAAATAAAAACTTCAAGGCAAACATGATCTACATGATCAGCTTTGGCTCTAAAATACACAGAATTAGGCCAGGGAGACAGCGCAGTGGTCTAAGTACCTGTCTGGAAAGCACAAGACCTAGGTTTGATCTCCAGTAGCACAAGCCATGCTGGGCTGGGAAGTGGGAGTGGTGGTGCACCCCTCTAACCTCAGTGCTGGGGAGGGTGAGGCAGGTGTATCATTATGACTCTGAACTTGTAGTGAGACCCCTGTATTCAATAAATAAACAAATAAATAAGGTTTTTCTAAAATTAATTCAATACCAAAAAACTGGGTGCATTGTAAAGAGCTACAAACAGTTTCTGCTCTCAGAGTCTCATAATCTTGTCAAGTCTGGCTGGCAACCCAATCCACATAGCTCTGGTCCAGGTCATATTCTTCAGTTTCATCCCTTCAAACCCATTCACTGTGCAAATACCAGCAAGATCACCCTCTCCCTCTTGGAGCACCAGATACAGGAAAAGTGTTCCTCCACATAGGAAGCCTTTCCTGGTCCTTTTCACAGCCAAGGAAGTTGATTTTTATCAGCCTACTAAAAGCTACTGGAATTTTAGTGAGTTAATTCCACTCTACCATGTGCAGTGCAACACATGTTATGAATAAAGGCACTAAAACATACCTGTAGTTATGTAGAGCCAAGGTAACCTGAGTCCAGCCACAACGATAGCTCTCCGAAAGAGGCCTGATCCAGGGCTGAACCCAGGTTTTATTAATTTGTCATGAAGGGACCAGCTTGAGGATGAGTGGCTGTGAGAGTGGCAGGAAGGAGGCCAAGCTGTGGCTGAGCTAGGAAGGATGCTAAAACTCAGCTCTGCAGGACACAGAGAGATGGACATTCAGAAATAGTAATAGACACGACCTGATTAAGATAAAATCTAATGCTCTGGGGTTGATGCTTTAGATCTGAGGTGGAATCGCTCAAGCCCCGGGATGTCACTGCTGCTATCTCCAGGCTGGATCCCAGCTAACAACATCTGGATTTGGCTCCTCATCCCGCCTCTTCCTGACTCAGGTGCCGTACTCCACTGAGCTATCAGGCTGATCTCTGCCTTTAACAAAACTTTGTAATGTATATCCAATTAAAGGATGACAAAATCAGGTGAAATTTTCTTATGTATTTGATACATATATTAGTTAAATGGCCAATGTTATGTCAAAATGAATAAGTATGTCACAAAATGGCATTGCGATTGTCATGCTGCAGTATTAGGTTGGCTTCAATTTACATATGAAAATAAAATTGTTGTTTGTTAACATTCTGTAAGAATTTAAATGTTAGAATATTGATGTTCATTAGAAAATAACAGTTCCTTTCTTTAGGGAAGGTGTTTCTTCTTCAAATTAGATAGTAGTGATAAGATGAGGTAAGACAGATAATGTGAACCTTAGTGGTAAGATATGATAGTACTGTCAGGCTTACTGCCTCCACTACCATTTAATGCCATTAAACTACTCTACTGGATGCTCAAAAACTAAGGTTTGGAGAACAAAGTATAGAAGAGTGGACTAAGAGGACAGCCAATATTTTGCCTCAAACCCTCTAAGTTCAGTTCATATCGAGGACATGAGAATCTCAGCTGTGAAATCCTCAACCTCAGTTGAGTCCCTGATTTTCTGATTACAAGATTATGAGACAAAGTGGAAAGTAATCAATGGGCCTAAAGAGAACCACCTAAAAAATAATCTCTCATGTTTCCACAGAAAGCAACTCAGTCAAGCCATGACCATGACTCATCCAGACTGCTGACACTGACAAAAGTTTCAAGGGTTGCTGTATAATGCACTTGTAGTGCTCCTCCTTTTTTCTGCCTCTCCAGCACTGGGATGACAGGTGTATGCCACCATTCTCAGTCTAAGTGGCCAGCTCTGTGCACCTGGGGCTGGGGCCACTGCATGTGGTGCCAGGGATTTAACCTAGGTCCATGAGCTAATCTAAGGAGGCACTTAGTCTGCTGAGCTATCTTATCAGCACTAGTTTTAAATATTAAGGCAGGGTCTCCTTAAATTGATAAGAGTTCCAATCTGGGCTCCTTGCTGCACTCCATGTGCTTCTTCTAGGAGTGACTGGATTACAGGTAGGTGCCAGAGATCCTGGATTTCACCCAAGTATTAGTAACCCTAGGAGGTCTCTCTACACCCTGAGAGGGCACATGACCTGATAGCAGGAAACACACCACCTCAGGTATCACCATATTTCCCTGTGCATGATACCTCTGATTTCACACAGTTAATCTGGAAAGTTTAGAAAATGTTTATGTGACCAAAGGCCTCCTAATCCCTAACATCCTCCAAGGTTTGTTATTTTTCTGCCAGGCTCAGGAGTGGATAACACCGTGCCCTATCTCACATACTGTTATGGTCACATGTGAGGGAATCTCTACAATTGTGTGCACTCCATCAGCAAATGAGTATAGTATTTCCAAGCCCTTCTTACTGATTAACTTAAAAAAGGGACTTTTCATCCTATTTCTCTGTTAAGATAGAGTAATCTGAGAAGCAGTCAGCATTACCTGAGTTGAGGCTCAAAATCAGCACTGACTGGAAAGCACTATCTGAAAAAAGACAGGATCAGGACACAATAAAATGCTTGGAGGAAACATCCAGGGCCCTAGAGACAGCATCACTGCTGGATGCCTGGGAGATGAGGACCCAGCTGACCACTCAAACCTGGGTGTGTCTCCATCCACCCAAATCAGGTGCCCCATGTGCCCTCAGCCAGGCTCCCCAGTGACCTGCGTCCCATGATGCCAAAAAAGAGTAGACAAGAGGATTCAATTATGCCTTAAATTTCAGTCTTGTAAAATAGTTTGATTTCTACAGTAAAATTTATATATTATTTACTTTTACAGTGTTTAAGAGAAGATCTCAATATGTACTTCAGGCTGGCTTGTAATTGACTCTGTTGCCCAGATCTCAAACTCAGAACAATGTCTCCTCAGGCTTTCAAACTCTGTGATTATGAGCACCCTCTATCAACCTTACTATTAGCAGCTAATTTAACTTAATCTTTTTCCAGTTTACTGTTTTGGTTTCTTCTTTTAAATGGAGCCAACTAATAGGTAGGCAGGTCTTGAGCTCATGAACCTCAAAGATGACTCCAACTTCTGGTGATCCTCAGGACTCATCAAAGTGCTGTGATCACAAGCATGTGTCACCAAGCATTTCTAGTGGCTACATTTATTGTAATTAGTTTTGGACCTAGGAATTTGCATTATGATATTTTTCAGTATATTTTATTTATTTATTTATTTATTCATTCATTTATTTATCATTGTGAGTCAGGGTTTCACTGTGCACTTCAGGTTGGCCTTAAACATGCTTCATTGAAAAATCAGGCCTGGGATTCACAGGACCCTCTTGCCTGACACTGTGGATAGCTTGGCACACATGTGAGTTAACATGTCTGATCTTGTGTTATGTTTAAGGTTCATACTAGAGCTCACTCATGTGATACTCGACCCACCTAAGTTCATCCTTATGTTTGTCCTGCCTCAGCATTCTAGAGACCTGTGATTACAGGTGTGACTTGTTTTTTTCTTTTCACGATATTCTAATTCATCATTTTGCTTTAGAAGACTCCAGGTTTCCTTACATCAAAGGTTTGCTTGTATTTTTTTTCCTTCTTCCATTCTCTTTATTTCACTTTCTATTTTGTTTCATACGAAGTTTCTCACTAAAAGTCCCTGTTGAGGGACCCAGGCAGATAGCTCAGCAGCATAAGTGCTTGCCTGGCAAGCACAGGATCCTGAGTTCAATCCCTGGCACCATGGGGAAAAAAAAGAAAAGAAAAAATCCCTGTTGATAAAACTGGATGTAAATTTCATGATATATCACGATGCTTTTATTTATTATCCATTATTTATTTCTCAATTAGTATTCAAGTACCTAGACTGGGCTAGAAGTCTTGTTTGAGATAAAGTCTCACTGTTTAGCTTAGTAAACTACTTTTGTCATCAAGGCTGACTTTGAACTTCAGGTTATCCTGCCACCTAAGTTTCCAGAGTACTGCAATTAAAGGTTTGCATATTTCACTACTATTTCTTTTTCTTGTGGTAATGGTGATCAAACCTAGGAATTTGTACCTACTAGGTAAGAAACTTACATCTCAGCTACACAGCCTGCTCCTGCACCTCTGCTTTTAACATAGCTTGCACAGTACCAAGTAAATGTTCATCTCAGTATTCCTGATAAGGATTTAATATTCCTATTACACACGTAGTGCTGAGAAAGCCACAAAGCATAGATTATAATTTGATGTCCTTCTAATTAGATAACAACTGCACAGGCTGGGTTTGGCCAAAAGTACCTGCTATATAAGTACTCAGCAATCTAAAGCAGAAAAATAATGTTAAGATAGAATTATCATGGTTCTCACTGGGACAACTCTAACCCTAACCCTAAACTGTAACATTGACCCTAACTGTAACCCTAAACCCTATTCCACACCCTTAACCCTAACCCTAACCTCTAACACTAATGCTAAATACACTAACCCTAACCCTAAAATATATGAGAGTAAAATACAGGAGTGTAATAGCACTGATGTAGTGTTCAAGTATTAAATTTTTTTCAATATATGGCTGGGCTGTGCAAGGAACTGTGATCTATGCTCTACTTTTTTCCTTGCTGTGCAGCTACATAGGGAGATCAGGAATGGAGATTAAATCCCAGGTTCAAAGTGGAAGGATCAGAATAAGGATCTTGAGTGAATAAGAGCCAGTGGGTGATGACAGACAGAAGAGATGTGGTTAGAGTTCTGCCCTCAAAAGGTAATCCTGTAGACCCTGTCTCCAGCTTGGTTCTGTTTCTTCTCAGGCATGGGTAGGAGACAAGTTCTCCATGCCCAATAAAGATCTGTTTGCTTCAAAATCCTGATCTACAGCTCCCTAGAGCAAAGGAATCTACATCACACAGTCAGGCCTGAGTTTCAGTTAGCACCAAGTTCCTACAAGACCTGTGTAGGGAAAATCAAAATTTGGTACTGTAAGGAAGCTCAGCATTCCTGACATGACAGAGGGTTGGGTGGCATCTGTTCTATGCAGGTGATATGGCCCCAGTGTGTCCCCTCTCTTCGGAACATCACTTACCCATTTCAGAGACTTGGTGCACAGTGATGAAGCCCTACATGAACAAAAGGAGTTACACAAACCCTACACTAACCCTAAAGCTAGTGAAACCACTAAGCCTCACAAAGAACCTAAATCTAACACTAAATCTAACCTAACCCTAGCCCTCAGCCTAACGCTTAAACTTAACACTCAACCTAAAACTAACTTTAATCCCTAACTCTAACCGTAACTCTAGCCCAAACTCCACCCTCAACCTTAAAACCAAATCCCAATCTAAAAGTGAACCCCATCTGTTTCTAACCCTAAACCCACACAACCCTAACCCAGTCTACCCCTATGCCAAATGCTAACCCTATAACTAATACCCAATACTAATCTTAAATATAACCACTAACCCTAATGGAAAACCCCAATTCAGTAGCCACAGAAACCAGGAGACTCATATATTCAAGACTTCCTCTGTGGATTTGAACTGGATGATGGGGGGCGGGGGAGGGCAAAATTGAGGTCAAGCTTCTGTAGCATCATCAGGAAACACATGGTCTACACAATCTGCCTGGTTTTCCCTGAGCCAGAGGCACCTGTAGTACATAGAACACAGCATCAAATAGTAGAACAGCTCCAGTGTTGGGGGATGGCCTTTAGGTGAAAGGGGCGGGGCTCCTGGGACTGTTGGAACCAAGGGGCAGGACTGCTAGCGACCTTTAGGAGAAGGGGCGGAGCTACCAGAACCGTTGGGCAGAGAGGGCAGGGCTCTCGTGAACTGAGGGCGGGGTCAGAGCACGTGCTCTACCCCAGCCTTCGCCCAGGAGACAGTCTCTGGGGACGCAGGGCCGGGTCCTGCGCCGCTGCTCCTTAGTTGCTCCAGGATGATAGTTCGCCCCTTCAAGGTGAAGCCACAAGAAGATCCTGAGACTGAGTCCCAGCCCAAGCCAGAGCCAGAACCTGAGCCCGAGCCTGAGCATGAGCCAGAACCCACCGCTAGAGAGTGGCTGCCAGAGGAGGGGAAGGCAGAGGGAGGAACTGAGCCCGGCTGGGAAGAGCCAGGCTCCGGGGAGGAAGTAACCTCTGAGCCTAGGTCGCAAGAACTCGAACCAGAGCCCTCAGAAACCTCAGAGGCCTCGGGTATCTCAGAGCCCTTGGCTGCCCCTCGCCGCCTACGCACTGACTGCCTGGAGGCGCCGCTGTCCCGCGCCTTTGCCCGCCTAGGCGCGGCTGTGGGCGACCACCCTTGGGTTTTCCTGCTCCTACCTGCGCTGCTCACGGCCGCGCTGGGCACTGGCTTCCGGTACGTGGGACCAGAGGAAGAGGACCTGGAGGAGAACTACACACCAATCCGGAGCCCAGCCAAGGAGGAGCGGCATTTTGTGCAGAGACATTTCTCCACCAATGACTCTTACAACTTCTCGGCCTCCAGGATGCATGCTGAAACCAACTTCGCTTCTATTCTGGTGGTCTCCAATAGCAACTCATTGCTGGACCAGGAATCCTTTGCAGAAGTTGATAGATTGGACCAAGCTATGCAGACTCTGAAGATGCAGGAAAATGAAACCCAGGTCCCATACACGGAGGTTTGTGTCAGGTTCCAGGGCCTCTGTGTGCCCTCCAACCCACTTCTGTACTCATGGCAGCAGGACAGGACCCTCGACCTAACTAGGCTTAGCTTCCCTGTCCATGTGCACACTGGCGGCATCATCAGTCTGGTGGGCTTCTTCGGAGGGAACACCTTGGGAGGGAATCAGGTACTGCTGGAGGCCAAAGCCTTGCGGCTGTTATACTACCTAAAGACAGAGCGCAAGGAGGACAACGAGCGAAGCAGGAAGTGGCTGATCCACTTTCTGAACCAGTTTAAGGACATGAAGAAGAGGCTGGCCTTGAAGAATGTGCAGGTACCTGGTGGTCAGGGTGACAGGGAGGCCAAGGAGATAGGAGGTCTGGAGAGATGCGTGGCGAGGCTTCCTGGCTGCTGGAGAGGTCCTTTACTCCAGGATGGAGTGTTGTCCTGTACTCAGTACTTAATCCAGCTTTCTCAAATTAACACAGAAGGATGCCACAAATCATGTCCGTGGTGATGTTTCCGTGGATGATATAAATCTTACATCCAACAGCTAGGAGTCTTTGGCATGGACACTGATATTCTCATTTCATTTGGGGTTTGGTTTTATAATCAAATTACCTTGAAATTCTTAAAGTGTTCAATGGTTTCTGGGAACCACCTAAAACCTGCTTGGAGCTCATGGGACTGAATGACAGATCTTTCAGTGAGATTGTGTTTAAGAAGATAAATAGCATTTTTCTTCAAGGTACACTTTTTTTGTTTTTTCCGAACCAGGGATTGAACTAAGGCCCTTGTGTTTGCCAGGCAAGTGCTTACTCTACTGAGCCATCTCCCTGGCTTCTCAAGTTACACTTTGAAGTACCTTGCTTTAGTGTAAGGTTCATGTTAACTATTCAGTAACTGTGGGGCCAATAAACTCTTAATACTTACAAAAAATCTAATGAAAGTAAGATTCCTACTGATGATCAGTCCTTCCAGAAATACAAATCTAATAAAAATTAGAAAAAGCCACACTTCAAAATAAAGAGAACTAGATTTCAGTTTCATACAAAATTCAGTTGTAGGGTTGAGCCAGGAGAGAACAGGAGCTACAAATACTTGTTTTTTTTCTTTTTGACAGGGTCTCAATTAAGTAGTTGCTCAAGTTGACCTCAAACTTGTTGCATACATTACCATACTGATAAGCTTTGAATTTTAAAGGAAACTTGGGAAAGCAAAACATACATTTTATGGCAAGAAGAAAATCTACACTGCATTCTCTATCCTAAAATTATAACTTTATTTTTTCATTAAATTTTAAATTTTCTATCAGTAAATCATTGTCTTAGTTACTTTTCTCATTGCTGAGACAAAATATGCAATGCCCACAGTTAAAGGAGGAGAGGTTTATTTGACTCACAGTTTGTAAAGATTTCAATCTATAGTTGGCTAGTTGCAAGGCAGGGTAGCATGGACAAGGGACATCTCAGGGAAGAAAGTTTGTGGCAGGCAGAAGGCAGCAGCAGCAAGCACAAAGTAGTGAAGCAGCAAGTGACAAACAATGACCCTTTTTCTATCCCTTGTATCTTATCTAGGGTACCCACCCTTAGAGAATGTAGCATTCACACCCAGGGTGGGGCAACCTTAATCCTACAGAGCTTCAATCTCAGCATCATATCCTTGACCCCAGCAGCACCCCCCATCCAGCCACCTCTGACCACATGAGATACTGGGAGGACACATAGATACAAGCCATAACACTCCTAGACGAATTTAGAGATTGAAAATTACTTAAATAAGTGCACTTTTTATGGCAGGTAGTCTACTTTACATCCGTTTCCCGACAACTGGAGTTTGAAGTGACGTCTAAGTCAGTCATCCCTTTGTTTCACTTGGCGTACCTTCTGGTCATACTATTTGCAGTCATATCATGCTTCAGGTAAGACAATTTCATGCATTTTATTTCTTATTTTATAAAACACTTGTGATGAATGTATGTTATATAATATGCTACCTTAATTATAGCCACACTGTTTGCAACCATTGTAATTGTTGTCAAGTTCTGTATCACTCCAAACAGAAACTCTATGACCTTTAAATAGTGATTCCCAATGCCCCCTCCTCCAGCCCCACTTAGTCTTTGACACACTTTGCATTTTTTAATTTGCCTAGTCTTATATACTATACTTATTCTGTGTAAACTGGCCTAAGTGTCTTTAAGACCCTGCCTTACCAGACCCGCTCTTAAGGCAGCCTGAGCCAGCCAGATAAAAAGAAATCATTCTGAAAAATTTGTTCAGACTTGTTTTGCAAACTAATGCGTGGCCTATCCTAGAGGATACTCCAGTGTACTTGAGAGAAAAATGTGCTCTGCTGTTGTTGAACTAGGTATTCTGAATACCTATGCAGGGTCTAATTATTCACAGTGGTCTTCATTTTCTCCATGTCCTTATGGATCTTCAGCCAGATGTTTTACTTATCATTGAAAATGATATTAATATAACTACTGTCCTCTCTTCTGTTTACTGTTTGCATGGAGTATCTTTTTCTGCACTTTCGCTTTTTTTTTTTTTTTTTTTTGTATTTTAAGAAAAGATCTATGGGGAGTTCAGGGTCTTACTACTAGCTCAGACTCATAGTATCTACCTATTTACAGCTTCCCAAGAGCTGCCACCTAGCCCAGTCTCAACTGTCATCTCAGCATGCCCTGGGGGCAGGGTATCAAACCTCAACCCCTGTGCCTGGACCCCTAGCAGTGTTTTAATTCACTGAGCTATTTGGCCAGCCCTTGCACTTTCACTTTCAAGCCACATATTTTTGCTTTAGATTTAAGGTAAGTCTCTTAGACAGATCTATACTAATAGTGTTTTAGCACCTCTAAGTGTTTTAACACATACATGACCTACACATAGCAATTACATGTATAAGCCTTGCATCATCTGGCTGGATTGGCATGCACATCTCACCAATATCTGGAACAAAAGTCAGGGACAGTCAGATGTTCAAGCCTAAATGTTTATCATCATAAATGATTTTAGCCTAAAAGTCACCAGTACAATGAGATTTTTTTTTAGTTTTTCATCTCTTTGGAGGCATAAATATATTTAATACACCATGAAATCAGCAATAGTGAGTGTCATACACCAGGTCAGAATTGCTCATTGAAGCAGTGCTGCCCTGCTTCTTGTCATTAACCAGTCTAGGTGTCCCTGATAGTAATATAGAAACAGGTCATGGCCATATCAGTTTCAGAAATGAATCTTAAAGCATTTGTCTGAAAGCACTAGTGAAACCAGAGAGAAGAGTTGGGACCTGGGGAAGAGTGATTGATGATCTGAGAATCAGGGCCACAGTCCCCCTTAGTCTTCTTTCAGAAAGAAAAGGAACTTTCACAGTGGACAGCTTGGGCTCAGCCAAACCAACAAGCAAAAAGCTTGATATAGCATTTCTTCCTATAAACTGCATCCTCCACAAATCTTTTCCCAACGTATTTGAGCCTTCTATCTTTTTTCTTCTAGCTGTCCTTTTTCTATGACGGTAGGGTGTGATAGGTTGACAACTGATGGTCAACTGATGTAACACCCAGATGAACTGAATCAGTGTGGTGGTGGATGTGTTAAGCCCACCTGAGTATTGTTGCCAACAAAATGAGGAGGATTAAAGAAGAAGACAAGTTGTTATTAAGGGGTGCTAGTCCTCCTGGGCCTGTCAGTTCTCCTGGAGGAGTTTGTTGTGCTGCCTTTTCTGATATGAGCTTAGCTGTTATCATCATCATTGGAGGTGAGGTGGTTGAGGAGCTCACAGAGGATGTTTGTGGTACTTTCGGGAGTGTTAGGTACAAAGCCTCATGATTAACCATACCAGGCATTCTGACATGAGTAGAAGATATTGGGGCTAGCAAGCAGGCTGGCTGTCTAGTGGACCAAGACAGCAGGGAATAAAAAGTAAACAGGAGACTTTGTAAGATGTTTTAGGGAGGGTGATCATGGGCTGGAATAGCTGAGGGAGAGCTAATCTTGGCAAGCTATCTGGTCTGTAAGGGGCTTTTAATGTTAATAAAGGAGAATTTCTATGGTTGCTTGCCCAGGTCAAAGTCAAGTTGCCTTGTTCTGTGGTTTTGGGTTTGGCTCTGTGTGGGTCAAGGAGGAGAGAGTTTGGGGGCAGGGTGCCTGGGAAACCAAGAGGGAGAGTGTTTAGAACAAGGTGCCTGGGAAACTTTGAATCCTGACCTATGGGGGAACTCTGGTGCTTGCTTTGAGCATCATTTCCTAGCTTCAGTGCAGTTTCCTAAGCCTACTGGCACAGAACCTTCATCCTGCTGGCGCAGACTTTCTAGCTTTAACCACTGATCTTCGGGCATTCCCAGTGCACAGACTTGCATCAGACATTCTCATGGACTCTAGGCCTCTAGTTGTACTCATGGGGAGCATTGTTATGGGATCTGAGCCTTTAGCAGGACTCTTTCAGGACATTGTCATAGGATCCAGGCTCTCAGTTGAATTATTTTGGTCTTTAGTATGTGGACAGATTTTTTGCACTCCTTTGTACTTGACTCTTTAGGTTACTACTATAAAATAATCCTGTAAATTATGTGTCCAATATTAAATTGTTTTTCTTGCAAACCCTGAATACAGCATAGGCAAAACCTTATCATACAAAATCCTCTCATAGCAATAATATCTCTTTATACTTACAGCTGTCTCCATGTTCTCTTTTCTTACTATATTTCTATAAAGCATCTGGCAGTCACTGCTTGGATTTTCAAGTGTCTCTTTTTCATTTTCATTTTGTCTTAGATTCTTATATTTTAAATTTGGCTGGTTGCCAACAAACCTCAAAGTCAGCAAAGGAATAAGGAGCCTGCCCATTAGCTCGGTAGTTTCCATGCTTTCTTAAACAAAGGCACTCAGAGTCAGGATATTTTGGTTCTATCCCCAGATCAACATGCCTTCCCAGGCCTGCCCTTAAGGCATCCTGAACCAGGCAAAAAAGAAAAGAAATCCTTCAGCAAAAGAATGAGTTAACCTCATAATTATAGTCTAAGAATTTATAATGCACAAGAAGTGCCTGTGCATGAGGTTGTCTAGTCAATGCACATGTCTGATATACCACCCCCTGCTGTCCTATGAACAACAGTCTAAAGTGTTTCTGTTGCTCTTAGCCCTTCTTTTTGCCAAATAAGTAAATTGGCATATGGTATTATAATTTAGAGCCCCCTTGTCATTTCTTCCTGTAGTATGTATATAACTTCATTTTGTCTGTTTATTTGTCCTTGATAGGCCCTTATCTCTGGGGAGGGCAGAGCAATTTTGGCAGAGAGACACAAGAGGAAAGTGAAGAAAGCTTGGGCATAAGGGATCTCCTGCCATTTGCTGCTTCTCTGCAGGTAGTTATCAAGGTCACAAAGAATTTATAAATCAAACCAGTCACTGGCTGCCATTGTCCAGCTTATACTGAGGCCAAGACAATACAGTATGAGAAAATAAAATGAAGCTATTTAGACTGAATATCTCCTTTTAAACAGAGGGGTGAAAAATGTTTCAGAAGGTAACCATCTTTTACAAGGGATATCTTTCAGAATTTAAGAAATTTGGGACATCCTCCAAATAGGACTACGGACCCAGATAATTCTCTTTTGGATGTGGCCCAGCCACATCAGAGATATTTTTTTTGTAAGACATTTGGCACTAGTCCTCACTCCAGTTTATCCAGAAGTCCACTACAGAGCCTAGCCATGTGGGATCCCCAGGGATCTGGGATGGACCGGCACTTCCCGGGAACCTGGGGAACTCAGGGACCAATCTGATCGGTCCTGGGCTAGATAATGAAGAGCCTGGAGTTGACTGAAGAACTACCAAAAAATGACACATGACCTCATGGAGTTTGTGAAAAAAGAGGAGAAAAAAGAGAGAGAAAGAAAGAAGGTAGGGTCACAAAAGGAATGGGTGGGGATGCCAAAGTAGTCACCTCAATCTCCTCCCCTTATGGGTCACCAGAATGTTAAGGAAAGGGAAGGGGGGAAGAAAAAACAAAGATACAAGCACAACTAGACAGCTTTATTTCAACTTGAGGGTCATTACCCTGGTCTGAGATCAAACTGGCTAGCCACTCTGCTATAGGCTATGAGATATTTTATAGCATTGTGAGGGGGAGAGTTCAGTGAAATGGAGTTATAACTGTATGCCAAGGATAAGGCTTGAGAAAGTACAGACAGCAGTGGTTGCAATCAGTAGCAGAGATAACTAATGATGAAAGTTACAGGGTAAAGCTTTGCTTATTGGGCCTTATTATTCTATGCTTATATATCCTTGGTGGGTGCAAAAGCATAACAGGAGGTAGGAGAAGAGGTTTAGAGTGGCCCCTGGTTACCCCATGTCATGGTTTTGCAAGAGGAACAATACAATAGAAGACATATTTTATAAGATTATTTTATAATCACCCAAAGAATCATATACAAAGAGAGTACAGGAAATCTGTCCATACTAAAGACCAAATAATCCAGCTAAGAATGTGGATCCCATATTAGTGTCCTGCATGAGTCCAGCTGAAGACCTAGAGCTCATACAATGCCTCCTACAAGTCCAAATGGTGGCATAAAGCCCATGACAATGTCTCATTCAGGTCCACTTCACAAATCTGCACTGGAAAGGCCCAAAGGTCAATAGTGGAAGCTAGAAAGTCTATGCCAGTAGGATGAAGGATCTGTGCTAGCAGGCTGAGGGATCATAACTGGAGCCAAGAAGCAACATTCACAATAAGAACCAGAGCTCCCTCCAAAAGTATCTCTGCAATAGTGAATCCTTGAGCTCCTCCAGGAATGAGGAAAACTGAGTTCTTATCAGGAAAGCCAATGTGACAAGCTTCTCGACAAGGCTGAGCAGTGCACCATCTTCCCCTTTAGAGCCAGGAAGTGATAATCAAGATGAAGACCACAGCTACCCATAAGTGAACTGCAACCATCCTCAGCAACAGCAAGATCCTGAGTTCCCCCTCCAAGGAGAACAGCCAAGTTCATCAGGAAGGCCAACATGACAAGATCTTCCAGAAGAATAGCCCAAGAGAACCAGCAGCTTCCAATAGCTCCCACAGCTTCTCCAAACAGCTTCCCTAACAGCCTCTCCACGGCTTCTGCCACCGGGAACAGTCCCCAAGTGGGCCTCCCACATCCAGCACCATGCTAGTTCAATTCAGCTGGGTGTAACAAATTGACCACCAGGTAACAACCCTATACTCTAGAATGGTGGCAGTTGGATTCCTTCAATACTCACAAAGTTGTACAGCATGTTACTTCACTCAATACAGTGGACAGCTATAAAGATACATACATACAAAAAAGCTACAGTAAAAATAGGATAGAAAAGTTTAAAATGGTATACTTGCCTAGAGTAGAACAGAACAATAGAACTTGCAGAACTGAGTGGTTCTGGGTGAGTCCAAGTGTGAGTAGTACCTGGGTATGAGGACCTGGGACACTGCCACACTACTCTAAACATTATAAAGACTGCACACTTAAGCTACATCACACTTGCCAAAAATCTTTCTTCGATAATAAATTAATCTTAGTTGTACTGGAAGTTTTTTCCTTTATAAAAGTTTCAGTTTCTTCATAACTTTTTAGCATTGCATGTCAACAAAATGTCAGAGAAGGAACTGAAATATCAGAAATTATCAGAAACAACTAGAATAAAAACAGAGCACCTTCCAAAAGATTTCACAGTCATTTCATCCTAACCCTAAATCAGTAAGAGAAAGTATACTTAAAAGTGCTATGAAAGTTATAAGATAGAAGGGCCAGCCAGATAGCTCAAGGGATTAAAGTGCCTGCTTAGGCAGTCCAGGGACTAGGGTTCAATCCCAGCATGCCATGCCAGGGGGAGGGGGACCTCCCTAGGGGGATGTTTGTTTGTTTGTTTGTTTGTTTTG
Organism: Ctenomys sociabilis; assembly: GCA_004027165.1. NCBI lineage: Eukaryota > Metazoa > Chordata > Mammalia > Rodentia > Ctenomyidae > Ctenomys > Ctenomys sociabilis. The sequence goes on from PVKA01004318.1 coordinate 74,513, forward strand.
CAGAACCAAAGATTGATGTCAGGCCCTTGCGCTTCCCAGGGAAGTGCTTATTCCACTGAGCCATTTCCCCAGCCCCAGCACTGAGACAGTGATTGAGACTGGGCTTGATGGTATGCACCTGTAATCCCAGCCCTTGGGAGACTGAAAGCAGGAGGATCACTATGAGTCCAATCTGTGTAGTGAGACTTTGTAGACTCTGTACTAAAATACATTTTAAAAAAAGAAAGTTATAAGATAAAAAGCATTGGCTTGACAAAGCTTTTCTGCCAGATAGTTTGGTTTGAAGATTCAAATTTAGTCATTGGTTTGCCTGTCATTACAAATGATTGCAGGGCCAGTGGTATAGCTGAGCAGACTGAGCACTTGCTTAGGTAAGCGCAGGGACCAGGGTTCGACTCCTGGTTCCACATGCCACACCGGCCCCTCCTTCGGGCGCGAAGAGCCTGCGATGCAATCCAGGCGTGGTGGCATGTGCCTGTAATCCCAGCAAGTGGGAGGCAAAAAGCAGGAAGATCACTATGAATGTGAGATCCTGCACCAAAAAAAAAAAAAAAAAAAATGATTGCAAAAAATCACTCAGAAAAATCTTCTATTGATTTATATCTCTACTTCAAGACTTTATGCATATGAACTAACATCTGGAATACATAGGACTCGTGACTTAGAAACATGCAGCCATTTTATTTTTTATTCCCTTTATTTTTTTAAGCTTTAAAGATAGAATGAGTTCTTTCTTTTCCAGGAGAACTCAGGTAGACCCTGTGACTACTGTGGCCATTCTAAGATCAAGTTCTCCAGTCGGTTCAGATTTCCATGTCTTTTTGTAAGCAAAGATGGTAATGTGACTTGAAGCTAAGGGTTTTCCATCTCTGCTAACTGGACTGTGCTACATGGGATAGCCCTTGATGGGGAGAAAGGGACTTAGCCAGCCCTCTCTCTGCTTCTTTCTGTCAACTTGCTGAGTTGCTTGATGGCCTAAAGCACACTCCAAGAGTGGGGGAAGATGAGTGGGGAAATTCTTAAGACAGAGGTACTGCTACAGGAGCAGTCTGGTGTATGTGCTCTCTGAGCCTGGATATAAAACTGACCCTCCTATGAATACTCCTGTAAGTTCTTACACATTTCTTTTTCCCTCTCTGTATGTATTACTGAAGGTCTTTTGTCCCTTATTTGGAAGAAACTTCTTAGATAGTTCCCAGGAGATAACCATTCTTAGGTTACAGCTTACACATGTGCATTTGCCTGTGGGTGATTCATTTCAAACATATTTTGGGATAGACATAGATATAGAGATATATAGTGGATTTCTTATTTTCAGTGAAGTCATTTGAGAAATAAGACTTGGTCAAGAGTTTACACTGAAGTTTGAACTGCATTATAATTCAAGCAATACAAGTAGTGGTATACTGTGCTTTCACAGTATTTCAATATCATCTGATTCTCCAGAAGTGACAAAACCTACACCAAGTGTTAGTTATTTTTTGAGAAAATTTGGACACCCTTCTCAATGCATTGTAAATTTTAAAACTGATAATAGAATCTCCCTCTCAAGGGAGATGTGTATGCTTCGTCAAACATAAACACCATTTTCCAGGCATAGTAATTCCAATGTGGCCTACCCCTGCTGCTGAGATAATAGGAAATTTAGAAAACTTACCATTTTGCTGCCACTGATGCCCACAACTGCCTGTAAGTTGGAATTGTATGCAGACTATTTTAGACATGAGTCTACAACTTCACTACAAACCTACTGAGTCAGAATCTACAGAGTTTTGGTCAAGAAAATATAAATTCTAAGGCTGTTACTTAGTGGTTGTTTTGTTTCTGTTTCTCCCTTCTTCCTTTCCTCCATTACCCCATTCCAGTTTCTCTTTCCCTTTTAACTTTCTTGCCATTTTATATTTGGATCTTACTTATTCTTTCAGCTTCTCATACTGGGAGACAATACAGTGGTTACACATATGTGTCTGGTTTATTTCCACTTATGAGTATGGTCTCAAGTTGTATCCATTTACCTATAACAATCTCCAGTTTATTCTTTATGGCTGAGTAGTGCCCCATTATAGAAAACCACTTATTTTTTTATCAGTTTCTTGGTTGATGGGCATTTGGGTTATTTCTATGATCTAGCTATTACAAATTGTGCTGCTATAAACATGGGTGCACATACATCTCTGTGGCATAATGTTTGTAATACTTCTGGGATGATACCCAGAAGTGGAATAGCTGGGTAAATGGAACCTCCAGTATAGTTTTGGTTTGTTTGGGGTTTTTTTGAGGAATCTCCACACTGATTTCTGTAAGGTTCCTTCCTCTGATGCAAATGAGAAGTGTGAAAGAGGTAAAGAAAGATTTTATTGCTTGGCACAGGAAGGCTGCAGAAGAAAAGGAAGAACCCTCCAAGGAAGAAGCAGGGAGACAAAGAACTTATTGGGATGGGTTGGAGGTGTAGTTTCCATGGGCAGTGCAATGTCCTAACAGAAGCTGATTAGGAAAGACTTAGCTCATTAAAAAAAAAAAAAAAAAAAAAAAAGAGGAAGGTGAGGTTAACCAAGGGGAGAGAAGACAGAAGTTAGTCTAGGGGCAGCATGTTGTTGGTTTAGGGTTCCCACGCCATGTGGGCTCAGTGCCATGATGACCTGACCACTGTTGTATGGGTGCAGGCTTGTCAGTTTCCACAGTAGTTGTACCAGATGTCCAATTCATGGATATTATCAACTGGAATTTTAAGCTGCCACCACAAATTCCATGATTCTTCTCTCCAAATTTACAGGTTGGACTGCATACGAAACAAAGTATTGGTTGCAATCTTAGGAGTGTCTTCTGCTGTCTTGGCAGTGGTGAGCAGCTTTGGTCTGATGCTGCACATTGGAGTGCCATTTGTGATCATAGTTAAAAATTCACCATTTCTCATTCTAGGTGAGTAAAATCATGTGAAGCTTCACAATGTTGTGTATGTGAGAGTCGGATAGATTATCTGTAGGTGGATGCACAGATTCAACATGAGGTGCCAGGAAGAAAGAAAAATCATATAGAATGTGTTTCTTTGTAGATGGAAAAATCTAATATCCCCAAACAGACAAATAGGGAACATAAATAATAGTTGACACAAAAAGTAGAAGTCTCTGAAAATATAAGAAAAATAATTTGACCTTTCAATTAATCAAGGAATACAAATCAAACTAAAAGAGTGACAGCTTGTTTTCTTACTCATCCTAGCAAGATTGACGGTTTGGAAAAGGTTGTGTACAAAGGAACATCCTCCTAATTGTGCTGTGGGACAATGTAAGTTGCCGCCCAGTTTTTTTAGTACATGTTTGCAACAAATCAAAACACTCTGCTCTAAAAAAAGAAAAAGTACTTTTGATCCACCAATTCATCTTGTTAGAATCTGATTGCATAATCCAGCAGGGATCACAGGCAGAGCAAAGAAGTGTCAGAAACAATCACTGCAGGGTGAAATATGTCAAATCAAATGTAGCAAATGTAAAATATTGGAATGATATTCAGTCTTTTGGGCCCATTAAAAATTTATTGAAAAATATTTGAAATAGAGAAATATGTGTAAATTGGCATAGAACAAATTGTAGATGGGCTGTATATTGTATTGCTAATAAAGATTATTTCTGAGGAGTGAAATTCTAGTTGTTTTCAATTTGTTCTATTTAGAATTTATTTAACAGAAAACATAAGAAAAAGTCATTGTATTTTAGAAAATAAGATACTTGAAAGAATCCGTTCTTTGTTTCCCAAAGGAGACAGTTACATGTACTGGATATGTGCTTTGGACTTTTAGAGCACACCTTCCTGAGCACACTCAGTCACTTGATGTACCCTAAAGTCATAAATAACTATAGTTAAAGCATATGCTGTTGTTTTATAATAAGTCACTTCTATGTGGGCTATATGTGCAGAGGAGGGTGGGTGTGTTTGTGATTTTTTTTTAATTTAGCCAAAAAATGTCTGAGGACAATTTCTGAATAAGATTGTATAAGTAATAAAATTGGTTTTTAAATATCTGACAAACATCAATTCAAGGTCTGATTAGCAGCAGTAGGGTGCCACAGTGGAGAGTGGCAGACTGCACAGCTCTGTGCCCAGATGTACCTTCTATCTGGATAACACCCAACCACGTGATATCTGGGGTAGAGGTCATGTTCTAAATTCCAAGTATTCTTCCAACTTCTTCAAAGTTGTTTCCAAAATATGAAAAGTAAATTCAAATTAAGATCAGTATTTCAGTTCCAAGCACTGAGGAGATACCAATACATGGAGGCAAAGGATTACAAGGGTGAAAGTGTGTCAACTCTCATTAGAAAGGGTTTTTTTGTTTTGTTTTGTCTTGTTTTGTTTTGTTTTGCTTTTTGTTTGTTTTTGCCAGAGTTTGAGTTTTATTGTCATGCCGCTCAAACCTTGACAGCGGAGGGTACAGCCGATCTTCCTGCTGCTTCTTGGTCTTAACCTTCTCAAGCTTATCGAGCCAGCAGCTCGCAACTCATGTCTTCTTGAGCCGCAGGGCCAAGAGCTTGTACTTCTTGCCCTTGTAATATTTCCTGAAGTTTTCCTTCAGGTCTGGTTGATGATAGTAAGAACACAGGTGATGAATTTTCGGACAAGTCAGATCTTGGAGAGCTTAGACACTACATTCCCTGTCACTTTGGCAACAGGCAGCTGTAGTTCAGGTCATCCAGCTGGTTCAACAACTCTTCTTTCTTCTTGCTACAAAGATAACAAGCCTTAATCTTAGCCATAGTTGCAAAAGAAGCCACTGCCACCGTGGCCTGCTCTATCTCATAGAAAGTTTAAGGGAATTACAGTATATTTGAAACATGCTCACACTGACTTTCCTAGCCCTCTTTCGTTGTAGTTCTCTTTTTTCCCAGTCTTCACTGATTTTGGTGATTTCAAACTCCTCAAATACTCTTGTATTCTGTTCCAAACCAATCAGGAAATCTCATGATGGAAAGGAACTGATTACCTTGTAGGCAAGTAAAGACTTGGAATAGAGTATACCGTGCATGCTATGTATAAACAAAGGTTTTTCTTACTGAGGAAGGAGTGGTAAATTCTGTTGTGAATTCAGAGGCAACTAGAGAAAATATCATGGAAGAGATAGTGTTTAAGCAAAGATTTGCAGAGTAAATGATATGAAGAAAATGGTCTACCTATGTAACTATTAATAGGTATTAACATATATGAAGATTATTTTCCTTTTTAACAGGTGTTGGTGTTGATGACATGTTCATCATGATTTCTGCCTGGCAGAAGACAAGCCTCACGGACAGCATAAGAAAGAGAATGTCCAAGGTTTATGCACATGTGGCAGTGTCCATCACGATCACCACTCTCACCAACGTCCTGGCATTCTACACAGGGATCATGAGCTCTTTCAGGTCCATACAGTACTTTTGCATCTACACAGGAACAACCTTGCTCTTCTGCTATTTTTATAGCATCACCTGGTTTGGAGCAGTTATGGCCCTAGATGGTAAAAGAGAAGTACTCTGCCTACAGTGGTTGAAAAAGCCAGACCAGAAATGTTCTTCATTAAAAAAGGCCTGCTGCATCCCCTTTGGTTCTGTCCCAGACGAACAGGAAACTGATGTTCATCCAATGAATGTATTCTTTAGAGACTATTTTGGTCCTTTTCTCACACGCACCAAGACTAAGTTTTTCATAGTGCTGACATATATTTTGTACATGACAAGCAGTATATATGGGTGTTTAAAAGTGCAGGAAGGCTTAGACCTTCGAAATCTGGCCAGTGATGATTCTTATATCACACCATATTTTGATGTAGAGGAATATTATTTTTCAGATTATGGTCCCAGGGTTATGGTTGTTGTTACAGAAAATGTTAAATACTGGGATGAAAATGTAAGGAAAAAATTGGAAAAATGTTATACGAATTTTGAAGAAAATAAATATGTAGATAAAAATGTTACAGAGTTTTGGTTACAAACATATGTGCAATATATGAAAAATAACAATCAAGATCCTAATGATAAGGATTCTTTTATGGACAATATTTCTGGGTTTTTAAATACTTTTCCAAATTTTATGAATGATATTAATATTTCATCATCAAATGAAATCATTTCTTCCCGGGGTTTCATTCAGACTAAGGATGTTGCTTACCCAGTCAGAAAGAAATTAATGTTACATCAGTTACGAGGTATAGCCAAAAAGTGTGAGATCCCCTTGCTTGTCTATAACCATGCCTTCATATATTTTGACCAGTACGGGGCAATACTGGAAAACACTTTGCGCAATGTTCTGGTTGCATCAGCGGCTATGTTCCTGGTCTCCTTGGTGCTCATTCCTCACCCAATGTGTGCTTTGTGGGTGACATTTGCTATTGCTTCTGTGATTGTGGGAGTGACAGGTTTCATGGCATTCTGGAAGGTCAATCTTGATTCCATATCTATGATTAACCTTGTCATTTGTATAGGGTTTTCTTTCGATTTTTCTGCACACATTTCCTATGCTTTTGTTTCCAGTTCTGAGCCCTCGGCAAACAGAAAGGCAATTGAGGCCTTACATATGTTGGGCTACCCGGTGTTACAGAGTGCAACTTCAACAATAATAGGGGTGTGCATTTTAGCAACTGCCCAAGCATACATCTTCAGGACATTTTTTAAGGTTATGTTTCTTGTAATGGTATTTGGGGCTGCCCATGGCCTCCTTTTTATTCCAGTATTCTTAACCTTTATCTGAAGATCTGTTTGAGAAGCCACTAAAAAAAAAGAAGAGCAGTTGTAGAATTCTGACTGACCCAGTCTAATCTGATTTTTTTTTAATCACAATTAAGAAAAGTTGATAAACTTTAAATGAAGGCATGCTACTTGACTTGGAAATTCAATTTTAAATCATTATCTAAAATATTCTGAGAAAAATTAGTTTTACATTACATGAAAATACTAAAAAAGTGTTGTCATCCTAATGACAGTTGCTGCAGTCAAGTACAAGGTATAACTTTCCAGCTATTTTTTCCTTTTATTTCATCAATAAAAACTGGAATTATTCCCAGAATTGAAGTATTTTATTTCTTCTTCATACTATAAGTGGAATATTATTCATTGCTTTCCTACATGCAATATTATGTGAAAATGTAACATTATGTATATTCCTGGTTTAGGGAATTTTTTGTACACTTTCTTAATGGTGTATTTTAATAAAGAAAAGTTGCTTTTCCTTCATATCTTTTTTATTAGTCTATATTGGTTATACAAATTAATGGGTTTCATTTTGTCTGATTCATACACATAAAATACCTAATTTTCACCTCCCTCAAAACCCCTCTTATGTCACCTTGCCCCCAAGTTTCACGTTTTTTGTCTGTGTGTGTTTTGATTATATCCATCCCTGTTACCGACCTTTACTATACTCCTTCTGCTTCTTTATTTTTTTCTTTCCTAATAGTCTCTCTTCTACTTTTTTTCCATCTTGTTTACATTACACAGATTAAGGAAAACATGTATCTGACTCTCCAGTCTGGCTTATTGTACTCAGCAAGGTCTCCACACCAGTCAGTTTTCCTAGAAATAACAAAATTTTGTGCTTCTTATGAGCAAATAATATTCAATTTTATATTTACATACAGTGATACCTCAGTTGTTGAACAGCTCCAAGCTCAAAGTTTCCACTACTCAAATTGCAAATTTCCATGGTGGGAGAAAAATCTGTTGTTTGTAACTCTGCTTGATAATCAAACCAAAAGTCCAACTTGAAAACCTGTATAAGCCAAGAGTAAGAAATGCAGTGATACAAGGGATGACACTTCAATCTAAGTGCCACTCTGACTCAGATAACATACAATGATGTGTTAGTGTGTTTAAAAAGCTCATTATTGTGCTTTATTTGCATAAAATATAACCATAGCTCCAAAGAAAGTGATACCAGCAGTAAAGCTGAGAGGAAAACTAAACATTACAAAAATAATTGCAAAGTTTGTTAAAGTCCTAAAAAAAATTTCTAAGTAATTTGGGGAGCTTAAAAACCAATTATTTGAGGGCCAGCTAGATAGCTCAGTGGAATAAAGTGCCTGCTTAGGTAGATGCAGGGAGTGGGGTTCCATCCCCAGTGTGCTGTGCTGGCCTTGCCCCTGGACGCACTGAGGTGGCAACTGAAACTGGGTATGGTGACACACACCTGTAATTCCAGGGCTTGGGAGGCTGAAAACAGGAGGATCACTATGAATCCAATTATGTAGTGAGACCCTGTACTAAATACATAAAAAATAATAAACAATAGTTAAAAAAAAAAAAAGTTATTTGGTTTCCTTTTTTTTTTTTTTTTTTGGTAGAACCAGGGATTGAACTCAGATCCTTGTTCTTGCCAGGGAAGCACTTTTTCTACTGAGCCATCTCCCCAGCCCCTCCATTAATCATTGATTCTTATGGGAAAATTGTGTTCAGTTCTTGATCTTTTTGTTGTTTGAAAATGAATTTGCAACAGAGTTTGACAACCAAGAGTAGGGAGGTAGTCTGGTTCTATAACTTTACTATTATGAATTGTGCTGCAATGAATGTGGCTGTACAGTTATGCCTACAGTATGCTGATTCCTTTGGATACAGGGGGCCCCTTAGCTGGACCAAATAGTATCTCTATTCTTATCTTTTTGAGGAACATCCATACTGGTTTCCATAATGGTTTTACTAACTTACATTTCCACTAGCAGTGTAGAAAAGTCCTTCTTCCCCCACATACTCAGCATTTATTGTTTTTTGCATTCTGGATAATACCTATTTGACTAAAGTGAAAGGAAATTTCTGTGCAGTTCTGATTTGTGTTTCCCTAGTGGCCAAGCTATTGACTGTCTTCCACATGCTTAATAGTTATTTGTACTTCTTTTGATGGCTTTTTTTTTTTTTTTTTCAGAACCAGGGATTGAACTCAGGGCCTTGCACTTGCCAGGGAAGTGCTTATTCTACTGCACCATCTCCCCAGCCCTGTACTTCTTTCAAGAAGTACTATTTTCAAATCATTTGCCCATTTATTGACTGGGCTGATTGATTTTTTAATGTTGTGTTTTTGAGTTCCTTAATGAATTTTTAAAGTTTATATGTCTAGACTATTATTTTTATATGGTTAGTGCTTTCTGTGTCCTAAGATATCTTTGTTACTTTAAAGGTTTAAGGAAAAATCATGCATGTATACTCCTCACAGCTAATAATTACATATTTAGGGCCAAGACTCACACATTTGTATATATTAAGTGTGGAAAAGTTTCTTCCTATGATAGAGTCAATTTTATGGTCAGATTAAGAATTAGGTACAGGGACTTGGAAGTGGGGAACTCCTCCCAGGCAACACAACCCTGCCCTATGTAAGATAATGTGGCCATTAGTGAAGAGAGACTAATGAAACCTCTTTCCATCCTTCACACCACAGCTCAATGCCAAGGTCCTTCCTGGTCTGTCTGTCTCCTGTGTACCCCACTGTGGTTGCCAGTAGCCCACCCCACTCTAGGAAACATGAAGTTCAGGGGCATCGTCATCCTGATTGTTGCACCCCCCAAATGTGTCCCCAGTGGGCTCAGAGGCCAGGAAGGCCTAGCACCTTTGTTCTGAAGTGAGAGAGGTGCAGAGACCTAGCCTAGGGGTCACCCAATTTGCTGTCCTTGGCCATCTGGTTTTGGGGTATGATCAGGTCCACCTTCTGGGATGGGCCAAGTGGAAGCAATAAGTCCTTCTAGAAGGTCTGCCAATCTTGGGTGCCATTTTCTGAGCACACATTTTTATTTTAACATTTATGTGACACTTACTGTATACAGCATTAGGCAAGGTACTAATAATTACACCTTTCACATAGCCTGGACCCACAGAAGTCGAGCCACTTGGAGGTCACGGAGCTCTTCTGAGTTGGAAATACAGTGCATATTGCTTGCATGTGTGTGGCAGTAGCCCAGACAGAGCATTTCCTTCCTAGACACTGGGTTCATGACAGTAAAGGCAGCACAAGCTTTAGGTGGTGATAACAGGTGTGAGGCCAGGGAGGCCTTGGAGGTATGTAAGATCAAGTGCCTGCCAGACCAGGCAGGGATGGCATCCCAGGCTGGCCAGCCCTCCAAGAGCCCATCTCTGGTCCCATCACAGCATCAGATTTACCCTAGAAAGTGGCTATCAGTGGGGCCTGGTGAGAGGCTAAAGTAAGATGGAAAAAAATATAAGTAAACAAGAAGAGTTGTGGTAATAAAACTGTCCATTTTAGGGAAAACTGCAGCTTCAGGACCAAAAGTTACTCAAGCTTTTTTTTTTTTTTCTTTCTTGAAAAATTAAGAGCCTTAAAGATGATAAAAAGCCTGTAAACTAGAGTCTGGGCTTTGGCTTCTCCTGTACTTCAGCTCCTTCCCTTTGATATAGGACAAATATAATTCCTGATTTGTTAGAAGTGTGCTTAGGAGGGCCAGCCAACTAGCTCAGCAGATTAAAGTACCTGCAAGCAGGTGCAAGGGTCAGGATTTGATCCCCATGCCTGCTGTGCTGGCCCCACTCCCAGGGCACACTGAGAGAGCAATTGAGACTGAGTGTGGTGGCATGCACCTGTAATCCCAGCTCTCGGGAGGCTGTAAACAGGTGGATCACTATAAGTAGGATCTAGTAGTGAAACCCTGAATACCCTGTAGGCCCTTCCCTAAAAATACAAAAAAATAAAGTGTGCTTAGGAGCCAGGGAGATGGCTCAGTAGAATAAGTACTTGCCTGGCAAGTGCAAGGGCCTGAGTTCAATCCCCAGTTCCTATTAAAAAAAAAAAAAAAAAAAAAAAGCATGCTGAGTTTTTGGTCTACCAAGAAATAAAGTCACAAGCTAAAGGAAGAATTTAGGAGATGGGAAATCCAACATGAATAGATAGAGGAGGAACCACATTGGAGCTACTCAGAGAAAATCAACTAAAACCACAGATAACTGGAAGAAAGGGAAGGACATACATCTTGATGCCAAAACCAATCTGAAGTAGACTTGGAGATCAAACAACGTGTAGGCATAGGACCTTATAAAATGATTATCCAGCCCACATGGCTACCCATAGGTCCTATTGGTCTGCCAGACGCATGGAGCAGAAATTTGCATTCCCAGGAAGTTCCCAAAAGCTGGTAGTCTGCAATTCTGTTGCAAATACAATCCACACAAGATAGATCTAGATTATATAGGCCCTCACTATTCTGTTTTCCTACAGAGGACAGTGCAGCCTGGCAACAACTTTTGCCAGCACATACAGCAATAAATGACCAGGAAGTTGCTGCTTTCCTGAAAGACTGCCAGTAGTTTAGGGATTTGTTTTGTTTTTGTTATGCACCATAATGGCTAACTGGAACCTCTAGCAACAACAAGGTTAAGGACCCCAGTGAGGATGGAGAGGGTAGTGAGTGGAACAACACTCTTCCTGTCCTATGACTGATGCAGGAAAGGGATGTAGAATGTGGACATGGGAGTCAAGCAGTGTTGGTCTGGGAAGACAGCACTCTCTCGTCTGTGACTGGCAGCCTTGAACACAGAGGGATAAGGAGCGGGAAGTCAGTACCGAAACCCAACCTGCAGCCAGATACACAAGCAGCCACTGGAGGAAAGAGACAAGGAGTCTCCACACACACACTGGTGAGAAGAGCGAACAGTATGGAACAAAGAAAGCCATGCAAGGTCCAGGAAGGGCCATCTGTACATGGGACTGACATAGCCTTGGGCTGTCTCTGTCTGAAGGTGCCACAGCAACCGAGAGAGTGATACTATGACAAACATTAAGGAAACATGAGCAAGACATCCAAAAAGCTGCTGGATGAAGACTCGGGCCCTGCCTTACATCCAGAGGCCAAGATCAGTCCTGCATGCAGCATTAACCCTATTGCTGATTTTTTTTAACGTGATACTGTTATTCAATATTATGATTAGATTATGATTATGATTTAGTACAGGGTTTGCAGGGCTCACTACACAGAACAGACTCATAGTGATCCTTCTGTTTTCAGGCTCCAAGGACTCTCATTACAGGCGTGTGCCACCACACCCAGTCTCAATGGCCATCTTAGCGCACTCCTAGCGGCAGGGCCAGCATGGCATGCAGGGGATCAAACCCCAGTCTTTGCATCTACCTAAACAGGCACTTTCAATCATCTGAGCTATCTGGCCTGCCCATCAACTGCAGATTTGATGGAGTTAACCAGCACAGACTTGGACACTACCGCAGAACTGTGGAAACCAGAAAAATTATTTTTCTTCTTTCTCTATTAGTTTGTTATATTTTCCTTTTTCTTTTTTTTTTATGGTTTCCTTTTTCTATTTTGGGGGGATTATTTAGGTTTTGACTTTTAATTGCCCTACTTTGTTCATCCTGTTACTCTATCTTCTCAACTGTCTGCTACATTTCTTGATATTTTTATGTGAATGAGCATTGTCTCTAGTCCTTCCAATTTGCTTTGATATTCTTTTGCTTTCTCTTTCATTATTTCCTTCCTATGTTCTCCACTTTCCAAAAGATTGGGTAATATCTTTTCTCCTTCAACCTTATTTCTATATTTCTCTTCAGTCATTACTGTATTTTGCCCTTTATCCATCTTGGAGTTTTTCCCATAAGCAAAATCATTCCACCAAGGGGAAACTCACTGCATACGAGTTCCTGGTATATGTTGGGTTCTGTTATATAACTATAGATCTTGCCCCTATAGTTAAAGTTACCAAATTAACAGCTACCACAGTAGGCTATGCTTGTTGCTATTGTTATTGCTAATGGTACTACTTTAACCAGGATGTTATACCTAATGTAATCAATTGTTCACCTTTGTATGACAACACCGTAATTCAGTACCAAAAGACTGGTGCTGAGCCAAACAGATGGCAGTTTCTTGTCCATAATAAATTGGGAAGGTAGGATCTTGGTACAGATACAACAAGGTATACTTAGAAGACATCTCTGAGGAATAGACATTTGCTAAGGAAGCCTCAATATCAATAATAAGGCTACCTAACATAAAAAAACTTATAAGCAACACATAGAAAACAAAATTACAAAAGCAGAGAATGACAAGATTCAGAAACAAGACACAACCCTAGACCTACAGGCCCAATAGAAAAAAATCAAGAAGAGAACAAGACAGACGAAATCAAAAACCATCCACCTGAACTTTCTGAATTGAGTCTATGGCCATACCTTCCTGAATGTACTTAATCTCACTTGAATTTTCTGAATTGAGAGCTGCAGAAGTATAAAAAGAGATAAATAATCTAGTGTATATCAATTACAACAATCTCTTTAAAATAATTTTTTAAAAAGGTAATAAAAGAAAAAAGTGACAAGAATAAAAATTTAACATTTCTTGAAAACAAGCAGTAATATTCAATCATATGTCCAATCTTACATGGCTACATCTGTTAATCTGAGCAACAGATTGGATGATAGATGATATATCAACCATTGTTAATCAGCTATTCTTGTTTTAAAAATCTGTAATATATGTATGGTTGTATGTCTCCCTGTTTCTGTCTTTGTTTCTGGTTTTTCTTCTTGCTTTTGTTTTTACTCTTCAAAATAAAATAAAATTATAATAGAAAAAATAGATGAATGAGACTAAAGAGAAAATCAGATCAGAAATAATCTCTCAGGTAACAGAAAGAGATGACTACCATAACGAAGGACTTGCTCAGCAAATCTAATGTACACATACATAAAAAGAAAAAATAGAGGAGCATGAGAAAATTATAGAAGTTATGAACACCCGACATAAGAAAGAAATGGAATTCATGTAACAGTTCCAAAGAGATACCCAGAAAATTAAAATTTCTATTGAAAGTTTAAAAAACTGAATGAAAAAGACAGAATAGACCCAAAAGACAGGAATGGGATTGCTCATCATGAAAAGAAAGATTATTTTAAAATAGCAAGGAAACATTAAAAAACAATCCAATAGTTTCAAAATGATGAAATAAAAACAACATAAAATTGATCAGAGGTAAGAAAAAACCTGTTCAAAGAAGAAAACTTTCCAAACAGGGGGAAAGAATTTGTCATACAGTAAGTGATGTATATAGAATACCAATTAGCCTTAATCTAAACAAGGCATACAATAGTCAGGATTGAATAAATTCATAACAAGAACAGAATATTAAAAGTTAAGAGAAAAAACAAATCAACTATTAAGGAAAGGGCTCCAAATCACAGCAAACTCTTCAACACAAACCCTCAAGTAAAGAATAGTTTGGAGTGAAATATTTCAAGCCCCAAAAGAAAACAACTTCCAACCCAAATTGAAGTACCCTGCAAAGCTAACTTTCTAAATTGATGGAGAAATAAGATAAGTCTATGACAAAAAACAACTTTAGGAAATTCGTGATCACCAAATCAGCATTACACAATGTTGGGAGGTTATTCTAAGAAGAGATGAGGATTATAAACCCCAACAGAATGAAACCACCAGGAAAGGCAAGCCATTAAAGAGAGGGGAGGGCTTGTCAAATAGCTCAGCAGATTAAAGCACGTATAAGCAGGCACAGGAGCTAGGGGTTCAATCCCTGGACCTGCTGTCCCAGCCTTGCTCCCAGGGCATCCTGAGACAGCATTTGAGACTGGGCATGGTGGTGTGTGCCTGTAATCCCAGCTCTTGGGAGGTAAACAGAGGGATCACTAAAAGTCTGATCCAGTAGTGAGACCCTGAACACTCTGTAGACCCTTCCCTAAAATACAAAACAATAATAATAATAATAATAATAAGAAGAAGAAGAAGAAGAAGAAGAAGAAGAAGAAGAAGAAGAAGAAGAAGAAGAAGAAGAAGGATAAGATAAAACAAGACTGGGAGAAAAGACAGCAGACAACAGAAAAATAACATGACAATGATAAGTCAAACCATATCAGTTATAACCATCAATGTAAATGGTCTCAATTAACCAATCAAAAGAAACAGACTGGAAAAATGAATTAAGAAGCAAGATCCAACAATATATGTATACAAAAAACACATTTAACTCAAAAAATAATTCATAGACTGAAAGTGAAAGGATGGAAAACAATACTCCATGTGACAGGAACCTAGAAAAAAGCAGAGGTAGCCAGTCTATTTACATAAGCAAAGATAGCTTAACACAGATAAATAAGGTCACTAGATATTTTTTAAGGGCAAACTTCAAGAGGAAGAGATAACAATCAAATATATATGCAGCAAATACAGGTACACCCAATTATAGAAAACAAATATTAATGGGCATGAAAAACCCAATAAGCACCAACACAATAATAGCAGAGGATGCAGATACTTCATTATCACAAATACATAGATGAACTAGACATAAAACCAAAAAAGAACTATCAGAAATTAGCCAAACCTGTGAACAAATGGACTTAATAGATGTCTGCAGAGTGCACTACACCACAACATCAGAATACATATTCTTCTCAGCTGAATGTGATACGTGTTCCAAAAACAAACCACATGCTAGCTTATAAAACATGCTTAAGTAAAGAATTAAAATTATCCCACATTACACTGAAATTGGAAATGAGTGGTAAAAGAAACTACAAGGACCTCAAAAAGCATGGCAATGAAATAATACATTGTTGAGCAACCAATGAAATTAAAGAAGAAATTAGACAATTTCTACAAATAAAAAATAATGCCAATATAACATTCCACAACTTATGGGACACAGTGAAAGTAGTCTTACAAGGGAAATTTACATTTATTACTATCCATATCAGGAAAACAGCCATAACTCAAATAAACAACTTAATATTGAACCTCAAACTCCTAGAAAAAGAAGAACAAACCAAACCTAAACTTTATATGACAGAGGAAATTATAAAAATCAGAGCAAAAATTAATGCAATTGAGACCAGTAAAATAATACAAAGAATCAATAAATCAAATAGTTGGTTCCTGGAGATTAAGTAAAATTTTAAAACCCTAACTAACCTTATCAAAAAAGAAAAGCAAAGGGGCCGGGGAGATGGCTCAGTAGGATAAGCGCTTCCCTGGCAAGCACAAGGGCCTGAGTTCAATCACCAGTTCCACCAAGAAAAAAAAATTAGGAGCCAAGGAGATGGCTCAGTGGAATAAGTGCTTCCCTGACAAGCACAAAGGCCTGAGTTCAATCCCCGCTTCCCCACCCCCCCAAAAAAAGAAGAAAGCAAAGCATAATATCCATTCATTTAGAAATGAAAATGGTAAACAACACAGATCCTATAGAAATCCAAATGATCATCCATACCTACTTTGAAAACTTATATTTTAATAAGATGGAAAACAAAAAAAGAAATGGACAGATTCATAGACACATATTAATTAACAAAGCTAAATCAAGAGGATATAAAAATTCTAAATAAACTAATATCAGTTCAGGAAACTGAAAATGTAACTGACAACAAATCAACAAAGAAAACCAAGGTCCTAACAGATTGACTCCAAAAATCTATAAGAAATTTAGAGAATACCTTATGTTGCCATTTCTCAAACTCTAAAATGAAAGGGAAAGTAACATGTGGTGGATTGACTACTTTTGGTGGACTTGTAACATCCACCTGATCTGAGCTAGCGTGGTGCTAGGTGTGGGAGACCCACCTGAGGATTGTTAGAAGCAACATAAAAGGCAGAACTGAAGAGGAAACCGTTT